>PVKC010004883.1:0-34536 GCA_004027635.1 Crocidura indochinensis | reverse complement strand
ACCCTTGTGCCACTGCTCTGACCTCACTACTAAGATTCTCAGTCTGAAAAAGCAGTGCCCAGTCTTGGTGCCAGAAGCGTCAAATCTTGTAAATGAAACACAGTGACTATGTTCTACCATTCTTTTGAGGTGTTGAAAGATGACTTGTTTGATAACATTTTAAGGACTTAAGATAGTTCTAACTCCAAATCTCCCTCAAGGCCCTTCTTTAGTATAAACAAATATTGGGTTACAATTACAAATAATTGTACTTTAAAGATCTGATCAGATTTTTTTTATTGAGACCACTATGAACTACAAGTCCTTTATAGCAGTGTTTCAGGCACATTGTCGTGAATTAGGACCATTCCCACCATCAGTGTTGACCTCCCTACACCAAAGTTCCCAGAATGCATCCCATACCTCCAACCCTAGCCCCCTTTTCTTGTTTAGCATGTTATAGCTTGGGTATCTTGATTCTATTGTCATTGACTTGGGCGTAGTTATTTAGTTATGACAATTTTTTCCCACCCAAAGCACCTGAGACCACTTGGCCCTGGGCGTCTTCCACTTTTTATTTCTTTTTTTCTATTTGTAGAAAGACATAGATATATGAGGTAAAACAAAGTGATTCATGCTACAAGCATCTATGAAAAAGGTGGAGTCTCTAGAATATATAAATAAAATTTAAAAAAAAGGAAAAAAGATAAAAGGTTGTGTGACTTTTTGTGCTTATTTTTCTTTTGTTTCTTTTTTGTTTGTTTGTTTTGCATAGGCGAAGTAAATGCTGAAGTGAAATTAGAAAGAAAATACCCTTGACCTAAAAAACAAAACAAAACAAAACACGGTATCTCTATCCATGAAGCAGACTAACTACAGGCTCCAGGCATACTAATTGTCTAACCCAAGGTCTTTCTTCATGGCACCAGGAAAAGTTCTACTCAATCGCAGTTTTCGTTGTCAGTCTTCTGTAATTTTAACTTGGGGCTCCCACCTTTTACATAGAACCTTGGGGCATAGATTATTTTACCACAAATTCCCACATTTTTCTATAAAACTAAGAAAAAGGAATAAAGAAAGGTTGGAGACCAGGGGCCATGTGTTCTTGGATGCATTGGTGGGGAAGTAAATAAGGACAGAACTAAATATCCAAGCCAAAGTCAATGATATTAGAATCAAGGGACCTAAACTTAAATGGGCCTGTTATACTGGCATGCCAAGGGCAAAGGGTGGTGGGATAGGATACAGTCTGTGTTCACTAGTGGAAGGAGTTTGACACTGGAAGGGCCCTGACTCACTGTATATCTCAAATTCAAGTATGAAGGACTCTGTAGATCATAATTGTTTCAATAAAATAAAAAAGGGGGGTCCTAGCTCTCATTTCTCACTTAGAACAGCTGACTACATATGGCCTTAAACTTTCTATTTACACCATACCTAAGGAAACTGATTCAAGAAAATATTATTTCCTGAAAAGTAATCTTTTCTGAGGTCTAAAGAAGACCTTACTCTTGAGTAGGTGCTTCTTGGATTACTGAAATGTAATCATATTGCCCTCTCCTGGTTGCACAGAAGAACAGCTAATAGAAGTGTTTAATTATCGATCTTAGGGCTAAAAACACTAAAACTTTGAACTTAATACAGGTAACCTGAATTCACAGTGCAAATATTGATTCCAGAAAAATGATGAACGTGGTCTTTGTGTTAAGATCTCTTGTTGATGTCTATTTATTGTGAAGGACCAGACCTCATCTCACCTTGGAGAGGCTCATTTCAGGCTCCATAGACTGTAGGGCCAGATCCAGTGAAGTCCTGATGGAGTCACTGTGTTTCTTTTGATTCTCACACTCCATAGCCTGGCGCCCTTTGTAGTTTTTCAAAGGCTGATGAAAAGGCTGTTATCAGGCTGACACATAAAAACAAAGGATTTAATTGGAGATCCAAGAAAAAGGCTGTTTCATTGTAAAACACTTCAGTCTCTCTCCAACATTTATTAACCAAATTTATGGCTATGATAAAACTTAAAAAGCATTAATTGATTCAATTCCTTGCACCTGGTTCAAAATTATGACCTTGGAAATATTTTAGATCCCCGCATTTCCTGACTTCTTGAGCTACATTGCTTAGCACTGAAAATGTGCTTGGAATTCTGGTTGCACGAGCTTATGTCAGTTACCACTGGGAAATGGTGATCACAAGAGGATTCCTGGGTTTACTAAGAAAATAGAATGTGATCCATCTAACTTTCAGGGATCAGTGACTAGACTATGGTTAGGGATCAATAAATGTTAATTACTAATGTTATTCTATAGACAAAAAAAAGTTTTTTTGAAAAACTACATTTATAGAAAAATTATAAAACCATCCCTTGACATGTACATAAATTTTCAGTGGATAGCATTGCTTAAAATATTTTATATAGATTTGTTTTTCTCCCAGACTTTCCTTGCAAATTTTCCCCCACCTTCACTGAGATTCATGTAATTCATAAATAAATAAAAGTTTTGCTACAACTGTTTTGAAGCAGATTATATTTTTTTCTGAAAAGTATGTTGAGGTCCAAGCATCCAATAGAGATCAACATGTCAGAAATGATTTGAGATTATTGTAGGTTAACAGAAAAATTTACAAACTTGTTGTGTTTATGGCAAGCTTTGGTTAGCTATATCATTTAGCATATGAAATGCAGGAAGTATAATTCAACAGAAGGAAAAACACAGCTTTAAAATGGAGAGGGGGTGCTATCTACCCCTGAGGGCAATGGAAGAAAGTACACACCAGTCTGGAATTCCCTTTATATACCATCATTCTAGCAGTTCTAACTAAAAAAGATGTGGCACACAATTAGGTCATGCATCACATTTGTCCCTTCACTCTTCATTTTGTAGCAAAAGAATTGAAAAGGGAGGACATATTTTGGCTACTTGTCATTTCAGAAACAAAAAGGAATGAGTAAAGGTGAGGTAGGGTTGCTGTGCTAGCAGATCAGTACACAGAATCCCTGGAAGCTGGTTAGTTATGAGAGAGAGCTGATAGACAAAAAAAAAAAAAAAAAAAAAAAAAAAAAAAAAAAAAAAAAAAAAAAAAAAAAAAAAGGAGTCTGAGTTAAAGTAGGTTCTGTCACCTTCTATTGTTTGAGGAAGAACTACTACATGTTTCTGAGATGAAGCATTACAATTCTCAGAGTGAGAGAGCAAAGTCCAGGGTATTGGAAAAATGCCAACATTCAAGGCAGAAAAATATTTTTATGGATAAAATAAATTAGGGCCAGAGCAATAGCACAGGCATGTAGCCTAGTGGGTTCTATCTCTGGCATCTCAGATTGTCCCGGAACCCTGCCAGGAATAATTTCTGAGTGCAGAGCCAGGATGCTTCAGGGTGTGACCCAAAACACAAACGCAATCAAAAAGATAAGTTAGAAGATAGCTAGTTAAGAGTGACCCTGAGCCTCTTAGACAGAGCCAAAACTTCTTACATTTTTGGGCTAAGTTCTAGGTTACACCTGGAAGTTCTCTTGGCTCGTTCTGGACAATGGTCAGGGAAGTCCCCATGTGCAAATCATGTACTTCCTAGTCCCTAGCCATCCATTATATCAAAAATATATTAAAATATAATGAATACATACACTATATTATAATGTATATAATGTTTATTATAAATATAACTTCACATCCAGCTGTGTTCAGTCCTTACTCCTGGCTCTTTACTTACCAATCACTCCTTGCAGACTCTGGGGACCATATGAGATGTCAGTTGGCTGCATACAAAGGTAAGTGTCCTCCTGACCTCCTTTGTTTTAAAATTTTTTATTGAGACCATTGTGAATTACAAGTCCTCAACAGTTGTATTTCAGGCATATAGTGACAGTGAATTAGGGACATTCCCACCACCAGTGTTGGCCTCCTTCTACCATAGTTACCTGCTGCATCCTATACCTCCACCCTTAGCCCCCTGGACTACTAGTGTAGCAGTCAATCTCCTTTTCTATCACTTTAGCCCACCCTTATTTTTTAAAGATAAAATTCCTTTTATTTTGGGAATCACACCTTGCAGTGCTCAGGGGTCACTTTCAGATCAAGACTAAGGGGTCACTTCAGGCTGTTGTGAAGGAAGCAGATGGTTTTGGGGATGGACCTGGGTTCCCCCAGACAAGCATGGGCTCCAGTGCATTGGGCTATCTCTCCAGCACTCAGAGCAATCCTATTGGGCCCTATATATTCTCAATCTATCTATTTCAGTATTGAAAAAGATTTTCCTCCCTGCACTAGGAACAATGCAGAACTTTCACCTGAGCAGTGTTCTTGGTGTTTGAGTTTCACCTTGTTTATGAGGCCACCCTTTAACACTGGTTCAAGGAATGTGAAGAATTTTAAAAGTCCTGGAGTCTACTGCCACATTAGAATTCTTTTTAAAAATCTCCATCAATGTACAATTTATCTTTACTTGCCTACAGCTGTCCTGAAGCAAGCTAATATTTAACTTTAGATACCAAACAGAGATATACTAAAAATATGCCACATCCCAAAAAATACTTGTGCCAGGCTTTATTGTTCACACCCCCCCATAATAGAATATAAGATTCTGTCATATGCAGAGAAGGGAATTTAAATGGTATATCTAAGGCTAGATATGTTTGTTGTTTTTTTAGGAGGATGATCAAGAAAGCAAATTAATTCAGGAAGGGGTTAATTTTATGTAAGGCAATGGGACAGACTAAATTTCTCAGAGTTCTTACCAGAACAAATGAACCAAGATATAGATAGGCCATTGGCCTACTGCAGACTAATAGTATCTCCCTTTGGTCCATGCAGATTTGACCTAAATGATAACATCTAATCTCATGACTCCTTGTTCTTAAAGTTGACATGCGCTGTTACTCATGTTCTCAAGATTCCACCTAAAATTTTTCAGGGAAGGAGAGGAGAAAGTGTCCCTTTTTTTCTTTTGTCCATGACTAGGTTCATTCACACTGACTAGCTAACAATGGCAAATAAGAGAAAGGGTCACGTGCATAGAACTTTATTTTTTTTTTTTTTTTGGTTTTTGGGTCACACCCGGTGACGCTCAGGGGTTACTCCTGGCTATGCACTCAGAAGTCGCTCCTGGCTTGGGGGACCATATGGGAAACCGGGGAATCGAACCACGGTCCGTCCTAGGCTAGCGCTGGCAAGGCAGGCACCTTACCTCCAGCACCACCATCGGACCCCACATGCATAGAGCTTTTACAGTGGGCAGGCAAGGTCTGTGGCTGGCTATAGAATGCTCCACACCTCTCCAGCACCATTTACTCGGAGAAGTGGCTGTGGGCACCAGCAACTGTTCTTCCTCTCTTCCCAGACAGATACAGCTTGATCTAGAGCTGCACTGCCCTGTGAAAAGGAGGAAAATGTCCCTTTCGAGAATATGTCCAATATCTAAAACCTGGAAGAAGAGAGGGATACACAACAATTAAGAATCTGGACTCTGGAGTCAGATTAATGATGTTTAAATCTCAGCTTTCTCACTGGCTCTGCTGTTTAAGATCTGAGAGTTCCCTTGTTTACAATTGAATACTTACTTCTTAATATACTATAGAGAGTTTTCATAGTCATTGAAATAATGATGCATATAGTTATTATATCACTGCATATAGTTGTTATGGTATGTGGAAGATTTAATGTGATAATATTTGGAAATGCTTAGGACACTACCTAATGCATATTAGGCATTATATAAATGTGGTTTTGATTTAATTTTGGGGGCCACACCTGGCTGTGCTCAGGGATCACCCTTACTCTATGCTCAGGGATCATTTTTGTCAGTGCTCAGGAACCATATGCAATGACTGGGATTGAATCGGGGTCAGTCAAAGGCAAGACAAGCACACCACCCGCTCTATAATCTCTCTTGCCTCATATATATCTTTTTAAATAAAATGTAATTCTCATTTAAACTTCTTTTATGTTACTTCCAAGACTTACCTCTTTTGAGAGACTAACCTTATACTTAAAAATGTTTAAACATGAACAGGTTTAGAAGTTTCAAATCTGCCAAGTTTATATTAAACCTTTAACTTGAATTTCAAAATGACTTGTATAAAAAAATCAGAAAAGATTATCAAATGAATACTTTATTAGTTATGACACTTATAAAATAAAATTCTTTTCATCATGGTGTTACCAGATTTTAAAACCAACCAAAACTTTGTTATCTTTATAGCTAAGATATATAAATTCTTTTATGCAGTGTTTTTGTTCAAGTGCTTTGTCACTCAGCTCACAAATCTAAAATGCAATTAATCTACAAATCTAAGTATATTCACAGTTAGATGAGTTTTAGGCTTGGTTCCTAATTATCTAGAAGCAATTCATTTACTAAAATACCACCAAAGCATTTCCATGAAACCATTTAATGTAATACCAACAGGCTCAGACCTGTGATACCTTGGAAACAAAAATAAAATTTCACAATTCAATTTAGAAGACTAAATGATTCCAGGTAGAATAGACTATATCCTTATGGCACATTTGTAACTTTGTAATGTACACTTTTTTTTTTTTAACAAGGTGTGTGCTGTGGAGCTAGCAAGCCTAGGGAGCAGGATATTTATAGAAAAATATGATATGTACATAAAGTCATAAAACTCATTTCCTTCGATCACCTACTGAAACATGTGTTTTATCTTATATTTCAAAAACTAGACTCTAATAAAGTTTTTCTTTCTAGGAGAGCATTATATAAATAGCAGTAGATTATGGAGCATGATCATACTACTCATTTATGATTGCTCTATGTTTGTAAAGTCCAGTTTGTATATGGCACACTAGAGGGAATGTTTCAGTTAAAAAGGATAAGGATTGAAAGTACAGGGCTATTAGAAGCCCTCTTTTCCCAGAGGCAGGACTCTGGAGCAAGAGATAAATACCCTGCTTAACCAGTGGACGGGAAGCTAGGAATTACCTGTCCCAGTGTGTTGGGAACTTGGAAGATGGAAATCTAACTTACTCACTTCATTTAAGCCTGTACTGGCACTTGTTCAAAACTCAGGTTTTACAGAAAAAATACTTTCTCTTTTTAAAATGTGCTAGTTAGCCAGAGACAGTTTATTTATACTTATTTCTTGATGACTGCTATTTATTTTTGGTTTTAGGGCAACATCTGCTAGTGCTCAAGAGCAACTCACTCCTGCTTCTGAGCTTAGTCAGTATTATTCCTGGTGGGCTCAGAGGACCATCTGGGGTGCCAGGAATTGACCTGGGCTGGCTACATGCAAGGCAAATGTACAAACCCTATTTTAATCACTCTGGCCCCCGATGGCTATTATTTTAAAACTGACTTTGTCTAATTTGTTATCAATGCAAAAAGAACACAGATGTGGTAAGTAAGGGTCATTATAAGAAAATCTGAGAACTTACAATCGGAAGATACAAGTCCTACTATATTCAAAGTTATCTCAAAGAATAATATACAATAGTAGAAGTTAAAACTGATTCCAGAGATTTGGTAAATATTTACAACCCATACACAATATTCATATAACCATGCACAGGGCATATTTTAAAGAGATACATTTTAAAGCATGAAAAAATTAAAAGATGTATGTGACAAGATACCAGTTCTAATGGTAGCTAATGATATCTAGGACTCTTCTTGTTAAGGATGTGAAGACAGAGTTTTGCTCATTCATTGGAAAACCCTGAATTTGGTCAGGCCACGATAGTTCAGTTCATAAATTCTATTTTCTGGAACCTAAAAATCTGATTGAAATACATTGAGAAATTATATGCCCCTTAATACTTGAGAACCAATAAGCCTGCTCAAGGGTATCTGACCATTAACAAAAAGGCATTGTGATTATTGCATTATGATACAATCGTGAGGCTTATCTAACTTTAGCTCAGAACAAAATTTTAATAAAATACAGAACATAAAACCAAGGTTTTATACCAGAGACTAACAAACTCTAACCTGAAATATACAGTCTAAATCAGCCTTCTGTCTGTTTTTATAGACTTACTGTAACAAAGCCATAAGCTTTCATTTATGCTTTGTCTACAGCTACTTTCCTTTAAAAAGAGCAGAGGAAAGCAGGGGCAACAGAGGGTATAGAAACCTGTGAAGGCTGGAATATTTACCATATCTTCAACCCTCTAAAGAAAAAAACTCTTAACCCATTTTATGTTAAAAGATAAGGTTCAGTGGGAAACCTATTTGGAATGCTGCTTTGGGACATTTTAGTTGAACATCAAGTTTTAACTGCTAAAGTTTAAGGTTTAACTGCTAAGGCTTAACTAACTTCAAGGTTAAATCTTCTGGACAACTAGACAAGAGAGACCCTCTTTTCCATGAATATTATCTATGCATTTTATGGATATAAATATATTTTAAAAAAAGAAACATGTAAAATCAATGGCTATAGATATGTTTAACTATAAAAATTAAAATTCTACCCAGGAAGTAAGATTAGACTTACTAGTACTTAAATTCTCTTTATAAAGAAATTAAAGTATTTTTGGAATGTTTTTATATCCAGACAAAATGGCACTCAAATCAATCAGACTATAATACAAAGCAGACAAGTGAAGCCCACACACGGACAGTTCATTTCCAAGGAGTGCTACGGTCGCCATCTTCGTAAAGCCAGACCCAAACTGCAACCATAACATGCTGTCGTCACAAAGGCAAAAATCTAAGAAAAAAATAAAAAATTCACATCAGATTTGTAACACTGAGTTTAAGAAAACACAGATATTGAATTATATTTGAAAGTAGAATGACCTACATTAAAGATACAAATGCTCAAAAAATGTTTCTATGAATCTTTATAAAAATGGTTTCTACCACTATTTTTCTCTCACCCTCGCATCAATTCTCTTTCTTGAAGCATTCTGGCCCTTAAATATAGGCTTTTTGTTGATAGCATCATGGTGGACATCTGGTCACATTGAAGACTCTCTTGTTAAGTAGTCAGAAATATCTGGCTCATGTAAGACTATCTAGCATATGTTTTCAAAGAAAACTATTGGATAGAATGGAGTATGGCTGATGAAATCAACAGAGGTAAAAGAAAACAACTTCCAACCAAGAAAATTCTACCCAGCGGAGGTTCATTTAGATTTGAAGGAAGAATAAAATACAAACAACAGTAAAAGGAATTCAGACACTGGCCCTACCCTCCAAGAAATATTTAAGAGACTTCTATGAAGAGAAAAGAAACTCCACTTTGAAGTAGCAAAATACCTAAAAAACATGTAGGAAAAGAGGAAAATAATAATGATATTTCTCTTTGTAGCGACACAGTACTCAGTTGGTAGAGTATTTCTTATAAGTCTGCTCACACTGTGAAAACTAATCAAGCTATTTACTTAATAAAATAAACTTTCTGGCTTGATATGCTTAAATAATAATACATTTTAAAGACAAAATAAAGTAGAAAACAAGAAAAAAAGAATTCATTATAAGATGTCTATTCATACAGAGATGTCACAGGTGAGGAAATTTAGGTTCCAGAATTGGAGGATGTAGCCAATTATTTCTGTGACAAAAGAAATTTATTTTAAAATAGAACTAGGAAATACACTGAAAAGAATGATTAGGTTTGTGTGGGAAGTAGGCCTCAGGCACTCAGCTCTGAATTCTCATTTTCACTTTTCTAACAAGGATTTCTTTAGCAGTCATTATGTGTATCTTTGAATATTTGGTTTGTAGATACATGTTTGGGTCTGAGGGTTTTTTTTTTTTTTTTTGCCACGCCTGGCAACACTCACGGGTTCCTCCTAGCTCTGCCCTCAGAAATTGCTCCTGGCTTGAAAGACCATATGGGATGCTGAAGATCGAACCCGCATCCATCCTGAGTCAGCTGCTTGGGAGGCAAATGCCTACTGCTGTGCTATCACTCCGGGCCCACATATAAACATGTTTTATATGGTCCTCATTCTTTGGGGGTTTGTGATCCATTGAGGCAAAGCAATTAAGTATAATAAAATGTCATTTAGTGCATGGATCCTTTATTAGGAAACTACAGCATGAAAAGAAATACCAGGTTCATCTATAACATTTTTACAGTTCAGCCTGCTATTTCCATGCCCTATACTACCCTCCAAAGTCCACCTCCCACCTCATTTTTTCTGCTGGTTGTTTTTCTGATACATTGATAAACTAGATATCCCTTGCTGTTTTGCAGATCACCATTTTGATATTATTATTGAAGAGGCATTTTTCTCTCTCAGATATATGGGAATAGAAACAAGGCACTAAATATAATGTCACAAATCAATGGCTCATATATTCGTTATAAGGACTCAGATGTGAAAGATTTACTTTCACTGGAATGTGGATAAAATGGGTCTTAATATAGGCAGCTTCACTTAGTTTGTGAGATAAAGGAGCCAATAGCATAAGAGAAATAGAACAGAATCAAAGGAACATTAGTGTGAAATTATGAAAATTTCAAGCTCATTTTTTATTTTGTGGTTTTAAGAGTGAAACCCAGAGTATCATACATATAAGTGGACTATCACTCAGTTATGTCCTTGACTCTATTAGTGACGTCTACTGCCTCTCATAAGGGAATTTGATCACCTGTTGTTTTTGTGAAAGTGGGATCTTTGGGCGGTTATAATTATAAATATACCAACTTGAAACTAGTTCATGTTTCTGAGTGAGCCTATACCAATGAAAAGAAGGAATTAGAAATAGTAGTGGTAAATCCAGTTGGAATGTGTGGCTAATGAGAAGGACACTTAATAAAGAAAATTCAATTCTGGTCCTTGAACTTTTCTTTGAAAAACTGTTAAAATTATGGTCTTTAACTGAGCATTTGTAAGAAAATGAGAAATTGATTTTATGTGAAGGGAGTATGGAATGAATTCAAGAATGTCTTCCCCACTTCAACAATGTCACTGTGCTTTTACCTTCTATCTGCATTGAACTTGAAGATTTCAGCAAGCAGAAACAATTTCATTTCTTATATAAGAAATGGAATTTCTTATATTCTTAATATAATAAAATCAATTGATTTACTTTACTGGTGACTTTAAAAATAAGATTCCATTCTGCTACAATCGCATCTTAAGTCTAATTTACCATAGAAAATGAATATTGAAAAATCCTAACAGGTTCTTGGTACATTGATGAGGGTACATCTTGGGATCATCTCTCCTCTACCCTTCAAGATTCACATTCTAGGCCTGGACTGTCTCTGTCAGTCCATGTGGCTATTTAAATTTAAAGTTGAAATTCATACTGCTGCCATGGCATACATAAACTTAGGGGAACTCAGGAGACATACCAGATGTATCCCCAGATTTTCTTGGTGTGGAGAACTGAAATAACTCCCACGAGGTTCCTCAAAAGGCCTGCTGTGGATGCCTTTTCTCCTGCGTGGATAGTTGAGGAATTCCCGAAGATATAAATCCAGGCTTGGTATTACATTTTCTGTCATTATTTGGCTATTTCTCCTTTGTAAAATCTCAGGCAAAATTATGGCCTCAATCAAACAATTTGGCTCAGAAATTCGAGCACCAAAGATTACTAAGAGAACCCCCCCCCCTCTTTTTTTGATAATACTTAGCACCTAAAAGCAAAGACAATATTTTTTCTCTTTTTCAAATATGTGCTTGCAAGCTTCAGTTTCTGGTAATCAAGAGCATAGCCAGAATACAGATCCTGGGCTATTGACTCTTCTCAGAAAAAGGGGGCCACACCTTAGGGAATGTGGCTCCTTCCTTTACTTGACCTATAAAACAATAGAGCCCAGTTCAGCAAAGACCAGTTCCTAGATATCTTCTACTTCCTACTAACCCCTGATTTTGCATTTGCAAAGAGCTGCCTTGAGTTATAACCCTCTCCTTTGTAACTCAGAATCCTTATGGCTCACACCCATAGCTTAAGTATTGTTTACTGTTAAACTTTGCTTTGTGATTGCAAACATTCTTCTTCTACCTATGAGGGCTTTAACCCTTATAAAGCCCCCTGCTTAAAGATTAAATTTGTCACACTCCTGCCAGAAGATGTGTTGATTCCACATACTCTGTGTGTGGTTTCATTATTTCATATTTGACCACTCGTGTTACCTGCTTTCCTCTCCTGAAGGATTTATTCCCCACTAGAGATGCTGAGACGCAAGACACCTGCAACATGCTTCTTCTTCTTTTTTAAGAAAATTTTCATTTGAGCACCATGATTACAAGTATGACTGTATTTGGGTTTCAGTCATAAACAGAACACACCCATTCACCAGTGCAACATTCCTACCACCAATGCCCCCCTCCCTCCTTCTCAACCCCTGCCTTTATTTGAGACATGCTATTAACAACTTCTCTCACTCATTAACATTGTCATGATAGTTGTTAGTGTAGATATTTTCCTAACTGCATCACTACTCTTTGTGGTGAGCTCCATACTATACTTGCTTCTTAAATGACTGCATTTCAGTAGCTTAATAACAAATGTGGTTCCATTGGAAAACACTATCATTTAAAAAAAAAATGTTAATAAGACCATTGTGAATTACAAGTCTTTCACAGTTGTATTTCAGGTACATAGGGTCATTCTCACCACCAGTGTTGTCCACCCTCCACCATAGTTCCTAGCATGTACCCCATAACTCTACCCTTAGCCCTCTAGACTACTAACACTATCATTTTAAGGTTCTCTTATGTAGTACTTCTCCAGATAGGTTTGAATGGCTAAGTGGTGGCTATACTGGGATATTCATATGTTATGTTTAATATAAATAAAATAAATAGTAATATGAAGATTACTTTCTGTAGAAACATAAAATATAAACATTCAAACCTGACACCTTGAAACCTATCTAAAAAGCCCCAATACTATATATTCAAACTATTATTTATTCAAACCAATGCTAATATAAAACTACAAATTCACTCAAGTGAGCTTATCATTGAAGAGTATGAGAAAAATTCCAGTACTTTCCTGCCTAGGACACATTCACCTCCAGGTCATCAATTATGATGGCTTGTACCCTTCCCCTTCATCTGCTTTTTCCCCAGTGGTAGATTACTAGCCTTATTCAGTCCTTTTCCCAATAGCCAACAAGCTACTTACAACATGGTATTAGCTGAGTTAAAAATGAGATAGAAATAGGTAAATTTTGATAATGATGGATCTTCCTTACCATGCCTAATGTCACAGAAAGTGGAAAGAAGCCCACATAATTCTTTTTCACAAAGAACATCTAGTTCTGCAAGCTGAACTTTTATCACTGCCTGGCTAGAATCCTTTGTGGTGCTTCAGTGTCAAACTCAGGGTGTTTTATTTCAATCATCTACAACACCACAGGTAGTACCATATTTTACTAATAAAATACTTAACTATCAGTTTAAGGCTAATGATTGTTGTCTTTTTTTAAACTTTTGCTGCCAGTGTTTTCCTGGAGACCCTGACATGGCAGGGGAGGGACTGATAGACTGTGCCCATCAGACACTTACTGTGGCTGCTACATTTATGTTATACTGGTTGTCATCCAGGAGCGGTGTCTCGGCCAAGGTTGCATTGCATGAACGCAGGTTGCGCAGGGATGTGGCTGCTGCTTCCAATAAGAAGGCGCCAAAGTAAAAGACGAATACTGTAAAGTGGTATGCAAAATCCTGGAAGAAGAGGAAAAGAAAAACACCACCTATGAAAATGAACATTTCTCTTTTTTGTTCTGTTTTAAAATGTTGCTTAGGTTGGGGAAGATGAGAACATTGAATCAAAAATCTTCAACTACATCTACCATTTGAATTGCTTTGATAAAGTCAACCTATTCCATCCCAAATGACACTGAGTCAATGGGCCCACTGCAACAAACACTGTGGCAAAACTTTTGATATCCTAATTTTTTGTTTATTAATATATTTTTAGGCACCATGGTTACAATCATATTTGTAGTTGAGTTTCACTTATAAAAAAGTACATCCCCCTTCTCACCACCAATGCCTTCTATTATTTCCCCCTCTACTTCTGGTCCTTTCCTTCTTATGGTTGGTGGTTTGATGACCAGGGTTTGTGGACTCAGCTGCACGGCACTAATCAAAAATGATAGTGTTGCTAAGAACCAAAATTCTCAGTCTGAGCTACAGGCAAATCTGTGACCGTGCCATATCCCTAGGCTCCTTGTGTTTTCTTTTCTTTTTTTCTTTTCTTTTCTTTTTTTTTTTTTTTTTTTGATTTTTGGGTCACACCCGGCAGTGCTCAGGGGCTACTCCTGGCTCCATGCTCAGAAATTGTTCCTGGCAGGCACGGGGGACCATATGGGGCACCGGGATTTGAACCGATGACCTTTTGCATGAAAGGCAAATGCCTTACCTCCATGCTATTATTTGCTGTCTTCAATGCAAAGATATGACTTAAATTTAAAAACCAGTCTCTTATATTAATGCAATATAAAAAATAACAACATTGGCTGTCCTCAACTTAATTTTTGTAAAAGACACTAAAATAATTACATCTGTTGTAGCTTTTCCACCCTCCCTCCTTCCATCAATCCCTCCCTCCCTCCCTCTTTCCCGCCCTCCCTCCCTCTCTCCCTTCCTCTCTAGTCTTTCTTGCACTTTCTAGAATTTTTCTTTTCTTTTCTTTTCTTTTTTTTGGGGGGGGGTTTAGGCCACACCCGTTTGATGCTCAGGAGTTACTCCTGGCTAAGTGCTCAGAAATTGCCCCTGGCTTGGGGGGACCATATAGGACACCAGGGTATTGAACCACGGTCCTTCCTTGGCTAGAGTTTGCAAGGCAGACACCTTACCTCTAGTGCCACCTTGCCGCCCCCCCCCTTTTTTTAAGGGACCATTTGTGATGCTGGGGATCAAACCTGGGTTAGCCATGTGCAAGGCAAGTTGTTATCCTAATTTCTTAAATGAGGATTTTGTGAGTAATTATACTCTTATTCATTGATCATGACATCTCATACATTGAAAGACATACAAAACCAGAGAACTGAATGATATATAGTCATGCTTTCTGGAAAAACAATATATAGTATACTTCTATAAAAGGTACAGGATGTTTCCATATAAATCTTTATGGAGCTTAATTATATAAAAAAGTTCTATCCCACCAGAATTAGTAGACCAAAAAATATTTCACATACCACATAGTTTATACTTTTTATCTTTCATCCAAACTTCCCTTGAGGTGATACTATCTCCATTTTGTAAACATGGAACTTCCTTCTTTTGAATTAAGTGACAGTCTAAAGTCCATACAAAGACTAACATTTGGAGGACCAACTCAAACCATATGATCCTGTAGGGTTGTAAAGCTCGCATCATTTTTTCTCTAGCCAACTTATAGTTAACTGACACAACAGCATGAGCTAAAAGAATAAGGCATTGCTTTTAGAAGCAATACTATCAGTTGCAACTGAGCCTGGATTAATCAACTAACAGGGATGAGAACTATGTAAAGTGCTGCACATGCTTTCTACTTACATCTCTAACTTATGAACTGTCCCTTCAAAGTCTGCAAGAGATTTAAGGAAAGGGGCACACATGGGTTACATGCTTAACCCTTAAGAGGTGTGCTCAACTGCACATGGTTAGCCAATAAACATTAATTGATGACCAAATCCAAAAGTGACTAGGGATTAAATGTAGTAGAGTTGGATTTTAACAAAGTAGTAAAGATCAAAAAGGAATATTTGAAATTATCAAGCAGCTACTTAATCAATGGATTGAACCCTTAGAAGGACCCTTTTTATCTGAGATAGGAAGGGAGAAATAGCCAGTGTGGTGCAATGCTTGATAAAACATGATCCTATAATTTTTCACCAGGTGCCTCTGATGCCACCTTCCTATCTCTCTTGACACCAGCTACCTTGTTTTGGTTCCAGGAAGTGCTCATTACCTCAAGACTAATGTTTTTTCTTATTTTATTTTGTATTTTTAATTATAGGGGCCACTTCAAGTGGAGCTCGGTCCTAAGTGGCTAGAAGTGCTCAGAGAGTGACCAAAGCTATATCTTGCAATGTCGGGGGATCCATGTGGTGCTGGGGCTCAAATTCAGAGCCTTGCACATACATGCTCTATATTCTGAGCCAATTCTCCTGGTCTCAGTTCTGATGCTATTTACACAGGGTCTCTGACTGAAAAAAAAATCTTTCCCATGCACCTACTCTTTCCCCCTCTTCTCACTCAATCTTTCTATTTTAGACTAGTTGTTCCTCCCCACTTCCATTAAAACATTCCAAATTGAGTTGCAGTGAAGGAATTTTTTTCCTTTTCACCTTTCATATATATCTGTTAATCTGTACTTGACACTGTTATTTCTGTATGGCCTAAGTCACAGTTGTAAATATTACTCTAGGGCCATTTGTATCTTTTTTTAAAATAATTTTTATTTTGGCCAAAGTGGATATAATGATGATAGGGTCATTTGTATCTTAAAATGTGGGATGGCCGTGGCCGGTCAGATAGCATGGAGGTAAGGTATTTGCCTTTCATGCAAAAGGTCATCAGTTCGAATTCCGGTGTCCCATATGGTCCCCTGAGCCTACCAGGAGCGATTTCTGAGCATGGAGCCAGGAGTAATCCCTGAGCACTGCTGGGTGTGACCTAAAGACCACACACACACACACACACACACACACACACACACACACACACACACACACACACAAATGTGGGATGGCCAATTTATGGCCACATCAGTGAGAAAATCACTGCACAGCATTCTAGAGATTAGGACCAATATGCAGTTTGCAGTGGTGAATCACACATTTTTGAAAAGCAGCCGCTGGTAGAGAAGGAATACTTAATCTTGAGACACCAAATGATCAAGCTCCCAGAAATACCTATTATGAATGTGTGTTAACCTGACTAGTGGGATGGTTCAATGAGTTGATTTCATGATTTTTTTTAATATTCAGGAGATAGATTCAATCTGTCACTGTTTGGTCTTCTGAGGAACATTGTGAGTGACCCTAAGCACTGCTGATGGTAGCTCCCAAAGAAACAAAACTATGAGTTCTCTCAAAGCTACCAATTCATGATGATGGGCAATTCAGAGCAATATTTAGTAAGATGAGATTGACACAGCAAACTAAAACAGGCAAGCTGAAGGAAATGAGTCAGACTCACGGGGAGGAGGAACAGAGAGCAAGTCCTACTCCATTTATCAGAATGGAATCACCCTCTTTCTCCCTCTGACACCTCTGGACACAGGGTGAGAAGGAAAAACTAAGAATAATGGAAAAAGGCAGAAAAATCCTGTGCTCTGTTTCTGGTGGCATGGGATGGTGGCATGGGATGTGGATGGAAGGGGATAGTGGTTGTGTTTTATATGCAGTACAGCCCCAAAGGAGGCCCCGAAGGAGGCTGACTTTCAAGGGAATGGTGAGAGAACATGGTACACACAGAGCTATGAGCTGTGCAGCATATTCTTGACTTTATTCTAAAGTAAGAGTGGCCAAGGTGAGAAATAAAAGACTTGTGATTAGTAATGAATGGCTTGGCAGGCAAGTTGGGGACCTGGGAAAATAAAAGATAAAGAGCTCACAGTCAAGGAAGCATGGAGTTGGGAGGTGGACTTCAGGAATTCGGTGCTGGGTATGAAGACCCTTCTTTCAGCCTCAGGATCATGCAGATCACAGATATCCACTGTAGAATGCCACACAGTGAAAGTAACCTGAATAGTTAAGGCTAGCCAACATTTGTCACCCTGTAACTGGCATTATGTTTACCTGAGCAGACCAGCATGGTGATGGGAGATGGATGGGATGTAAAGATCCAGTAGCTGCAACTCCTAATTGTTAAAGCTCATCAAGCTCCTGTCTCTTCTGAATCTCAAACCAGCAACAGAGCCTCACCCTGAGACCTTGGGATGTCTCATGGAATAGGACATGTCAAAAGGAATATACTGTCTTAGGAAACTGAGCTTCTCAAACTACCTGGAAGGCAGAGTGGTTTATTTTCACAAAAAAATCCCTGCACTTATTCTGAACTTAGACTTGCATTTTCTGTCCTCAGAGCCTTGGCCACCATCAACATCCATGGACTTACAGAATGTTTAGTGCACAGATAGCAGCTGAAAAATTAGTTTCTCAGAAAGAAGAATAGGCATGTACCCAGAATGGCACATTGGTTGTACCATAGACTGTTCATTCTAAGAGTTTTGGTCCAACAAGAACTATCTTTTTGTTTTCCCTTTCCTCCCTCTCTTCCTTCTTTCTTTGCTATGCAGCAAACATCCTGTTACTTGGGTACTTAGAAAATGTAAATCTTTTGCATATGGGATATGTGCAAGTGGGTCTGCCACTCACAAAGTTTACTGCTTTGGATGATGCACCTAGGGCTCAACTACTGCAATGTATCAGAATCAGAGATAATTAGGTCCCATCCTCAGGGGTTCAGACTTACTAGTTCCTGGAAGAATTGGTATTTCTGCAGTTCTAATCAGCTCTCAGGTGATGTTGACATTGGCCACAAACAACTCTTTGAGTGCCGCCTATCCCAAGCTCTTGGTACCTCTCCCTGGGCACAGGTCATCTAGCTTCCCTCACTTATCCTTGCTCTGACACGAGGCTTGTGATACTAAGCAAAGAGTGAACTGCCCATACATCTTTGCCTTCATTCTTCAACAATATCAACCTCATGCCTCAATTGATTTTTTTTTTTTTTTTTGGTTTTTGGGCCACACCCGGTGATGCTCAGAGATTACTTCTGACTCTGCAATCAGAAATCGCCCCTGGCTTGGGGGATCATATGGGACACCAAGGCATCAAACCATGGTCCTCCCTAGGTTAGCACGTGCAAGGCAAATGCCCTACTGCTGTGTCACCATTTAGGTCCCTCAATTGATTTTTGTAAGGATGAAGTGACTATCTTCCACATTCTATTCTGATCAAGTTCAAGGCCAGATATTCACTATGTTAAGTTAGATAAGCATAGGTATGTAGGTATGTAAGGAGGTTCTGGTTTATCTAGAACAGCATGAGAAAGGGACTGCAGTCACTTTGAGCTTTTAAGTGTGCTCATCTATAAAAATGATAGCAGGGGATAAAGCTCCAAAGGTTGCAGCTTACATTTATAAGGCCCTGAGTTTGATTCCTTATATTTACAAACTCCGAGTTTGATCCCTGGAACTTCATGGTACTCTGAGGTACCTTGGTAACACAGGGCTCAAAAACGTGGCATCACAGAGTCCTAGCACCACTTAATCATTAAGACTATCAACCCCCCCACCCCGCCCACAGGCAGCCTAATGCTGGGAATAGGGCTGAAAAGTACTTTTTCAATCTCAAATAACATTTTAAAAAATAGAATGATAATATCTGTCTTAACATAAAAATTGTCAGGAAGGCCAAATACATAAATCTTAGGTCAGAAAAATATGCTCAGGACATTAAACATTAATTTATACGCAAAGCAAGTAAATGATCAAATGGTACAAGTTATGGTTTGGGGGAATAAAGGAAGGCATGCATGCTTAATTGCACATATATCGCATATATTTTTTCTAAGATAAATCGCCCTCTAATATTCACTCTTGACCCCTAAAAAGAAAAGTGAATATGGTATACCTTGCTTAAAGTAAAAAAAAAATGGCATTATATTTATCTCTTCCCTACTAAAAAGAAAACTAAATCAATGAAACTATTTTCAAAATCAAAACCACTGTCTACCCAAATTAGAAAGGAGCAAATTGTTAGCACTTACTGTGTTATAACAAATTATATTTTTAATTCATTATAATGATGCTGAAAAGCTTGGGAGAAAAGTAAAAATCTCATGAATATTAATTTACTTTCATAATCAGTAAAGGCTAGAAGCTCTAAATAGCCAATATTCCCCAAGAAATACCTTCCAAAAATAAATTCGTTATTAAATGCAATCTTGCTTCCTATATGCCTGGTATACAAGTGATATTAAACTATTATCACAAGGAGAACAATTATTTTCAGCAACTCATGCCTAATAACTCAGAATACAGTAAATAAGAGTTGTTACCACCTGGTGATAATGCCATGATATGCATGGCTCAAGATTTTTCTGACTAAGAATGCACAAGATTGGAAAAAAAAAGAAAATGAAAAAAAAAAGAATGCACACGACATATTATAAAACTTTTCTAAACAACCATATTATTAATGACTGAATGTGCAGAAAGACATTAGAGAAAAACAGTTCTATTTATAAAAGCAAACAATTCAGTAAACTCCTTGAAGTTAAAAGTTGGCTCTGGAAGTAATATTATCATAGTATAATACAGAGTATGTAGAGTCTGTGTAGAGTTCATCAGTTTAATTTGTGTTGTGTGTTACTATTTCTATTTTTTCTCAAGTAAATGTGATTATTTCAGCTAGAAAACAAAACAAAACAGGATATTCTCATCAGGTGACTTATCAGAGAGACTATTAGATCTTTCAAATAGATTTATTAGGTCTTTCTATAGAGACGATTTGATCTTTCAAGATTCTACTTGCCCCTTTTGTAACACAGTTTAACTGAAACAAATGTTTTTAATTGTTGGCATATCAGACAGAATGTTTTAACTTGAAAGAAATGGCAATTAGGGGACCTACTACATTAGTGAGGAAATGGATGATTAGACTGTATAACAAAGATTAACACTTTATATAAGCAAACAGGAAAAGAATGGCATGGACATATGTCTAGTAAAACTATCAGTAATATTGGAAAAATGCTGAAGATCAACCAATTAAACAAGAAAACGAACATTGTAGAATCTGGAAACACTTAATTTTTCCAGGTAATAGCCTTTTAGTTATTGAGCTACTGAGGATTTAGGAAAATCCTAAATTCAGGGCTTGTGTGAAAGGTATCATCATACTTAGGATGAAACAGAGAGATGGGGCATTGGCTTCATATCAAGCAGTATCAAAGTCTATACCAAATGTATAGACTAGCTAAATGTCATCCTTAAGCCCGATACTTAAAGAACTTAGTCATTTGAACCACTTACATTACATGATGCAAGTCATTATATTCTCGCATTGTATTATTCTTACATTCTTACATTATATGAGGAAAGTCAGACATTTAGACATTTAGAACAAGGGATTATGCATCTAGCTGACATTTAAATAGACACCTCCAATCTTCATAGTATTCTTTACCTTCATATTATAAAGGGGTTTATTAGTTATGCAGTGGCACTATTTAAAAAATGAACATGCTTTAATTAAAGTATATTGAGCTGCTAAAAAATAATGCTGACCATTATCTGAGCTGTTGGAAAATAGTGCCACTAGATCAAGCACTGTTGTCACAAATCATACCTCATACACTTTTTTTTGTTTTTGTTTTGGGGCCATCTGGCAATCCTCAGGGGTTCCTTCTTGCTCTGTGCTCAGAAATCGCTCCTGGCAGGCCCAGGGGACCCTATGAGATACCAGGGATCGAACCCAGGCCTATCGCCTGTAAGGGAAATGCCCTCCCTCCTGTGCTACTGCTCCATCCCAATATCTTGTACACTTTGAACCAGTAAAATTTCTGAGACATATCATGAAGCTACAATCACCAGGTGATTATAACTTAGTTTCTGCAAATAGCATATCTGTATTTAAATATCTAAAACAGAAATCAAGAAGTATCTTGATTGATCCTTAGTTTTTGCAAATAGCATATATGTATTTAAATATCTAAAACAGAAATCAAGAACTTGAGTGTCTTCTATATCAAGCACCTATTACAGCTTCTGTCTTCCAAATGCACCCCCTTTTACATAGATCAATGACAAATAAAACTCACTTGTTCCAAGAAATAAATCTTTAAGTAAAGGTCCTCTAACTCCTAGAGGACTTAGAATGATTCAAAAGATAACCCCATCCTATGAACACAGGAATTATAAAAATTGGGTTCTTGTTGTACACCAAGGCAGCCCAAGAGAGGGAGAGCAGAACCTATAGGCTGACCCTTCTTTCCCAATGAAGACAACAGAGAAAAAGAGAAACAAATCTTGTAGGTCTTATATATTCCTGAAGCTGACTTTCAAGTCTCTTACCAGGAAGTTCCAATTGGCATCAATCTGAGTCACCATGCCGGAGAGGAACACGCTCAGGAAAAGGAGGGAGAAGACAAACGCCGTCACAGACACAAACATGACCCATCCTTGCAGCAGTGGTAGAGGGACGTTGGAGGAGGCCACCAGAATCCAGACTAGTCCCCCAAACAGCTGAAAAGAAGCAAGAGAGTCACAGGTTTGCGCAGCAGAACTAGATGGTCTTGCCTGCCCTATCCCATTGCTCTACTTGTTTTGGGTTGGCCCTAAAACAAAAATAAATGAACAAAAAACCCAAAAAAGATAGATGATTAAGAAGTAGCAAGATGGTAACTGATAATTGATCAAATGTGAGGTGCGATATCAAAAAAATAGATAAGGAAAGTGCCCAGGCTTCTGGTATAGGGAGCTAGCAGTGAGAGCATGGATACAGGAGGAGAAATGATGAGAGGCTGAAGATGGAAAGATTTTTATTTGGGGGTCTATGGGGGCATTTTGGCCATACCTAATGGAGTTCAGAGGTTACTCTTGATTCTATGTTAAGGATCATTCTTGGCATGACTAGAAACCCTATGGAGTTCTCAGGGCTGAACCCAGAACAACTGTATGCAAAGCAAGTACTCTATTGCTTTCCTATTGCTTCAGCCACTGCAGATAGGAAGTTTTGTGACTAACCATAATGAGTTCTGGGCTAGGCATTCCAGGCCTTGGCTATTCTAAACTCTTCAATCCTGTCTCTTACCATTAAACCCGGTAAGTCTCTTAACATTAAGACTTCTATTTTAATAGAAGTCAAATTCACCATCCAGAGACAAAGATCACTTATATCTGAATGATCTGACAAGAGAGATCCAAATATCATCCCCTCTCTCTTTGTTCCCTGCCCCATAAATGTAAGACATTTTACTCCTGTTTTATACTCAGGGCTCCTTTCTTTCCAGGGGCAGGTTTCTTATTGTATATATGTTACCTTGGTGTTATACATAAATACCTAAGTGCTTTGAAATTCACCAATCTGTGGTTTTAGACATTTGTGGCAGCCTGTATTTTTTTTAAATGTCTTTGTACCCAAAGCTATTTGATTATTTTACATACCAACCCTTTCCTCACTCTCAATAGGGCCCTATGGACCATTTGAAATTGTATCACTTAGGCACTACCTGCCATGTAGACATATATAGGTATATGGGAATAATCCCTAACAAATATGTGAATAGGACAGAATTAACCAAATAATGTGATTTACCCAGTTTGTTTAATATTGGTGAAAAGAAAAATACTCGGGGATGGAATTATAGCACAGTAGTTATAGTGATTGCTTTTGCATGTGGTCAATTCTGGATCTATCCCCCAGCATCCTATATGGTCCCTTGAACCTTACTAAGAATGATTCTTGAGCTCAGAGCTAGGAGTAAACCCTGAGCACTGTGGTGTGTGGCTGCAAACCAAACCAAATCATAATAGAAAAAAGAAATAGTCAATTCTCTCTTAAATTACTGTCTGTGGGTGTTTGCCTGCTCTTCCCACGTCCAGTATCATTTCGCTGGGTACTCTAGCTTTCTCCCTCCCACAATCCAAAGTGTTTGTGAGGCTCACAAGCATGTATGAATGCTGCAAAGTAGGGCTCTCACTGCATTCAAATGTCCTGTGATGTTTTTATGACTAGAAATGTGCTACAGGAACTTAGTTCTTGTTTATATAAACTTGGTTTGGGTGAAACTATCATTGAAATCACTTCACTTAAAGGTATAGCTTCTGTGTGCCTCTAACTGACATCAAGAACTTCCTGTCCAAGCTGGTATACAGAAAGTGCTCAGCTATTTGCTTAACTCAATAAACTCCTAGTGGAGCCATATGAGAAAACTTGGTGCTCTAGAGAGTAAAACCCAATTGTGTGTCTCTTGCTTCTTAAATATCTAAAAGACAGTAAAATTTGCATTGTTACTAAACTAGTAACTAGCAAATTAGCTATTGAAACTAAAAAACACTGGTTTTAATTCAAGTTTATAAAAGGGACCTAGTCATACAAGTAATTACTATCGTACTTTAGAAAACATTTCTAAAAGTCTAATCAACTACTTGATCACTTAAAGCACCAATCTAATACATGTATATCTGGGTGACTGTAAGTCAAGAACTAGTTTCAAAACTTCATAATCAATCTATAAAGTCTTATGAAGCAAATATAAGCCATGAAGATCTATGCATATTGAAAGTTTAGTCACAAGTTTATCAGTGTACATGATAAAAATAATCTTCACAGTTTAAGTCTCTGCTCTTTTATGCTATTTAATAAATTATTGAAGATGTTAAGGTTTCAAAACATTCCTTTTCCCCTCTGTCTCTTCTTTCTGTGGTTTTTCTTATTCTCCTTCTTCATATAACCTGTATTATTCTATTGCTTAAAAATATATACCACTAAGTACCAGAAAAATGACACAATAATAAGGAGTTTAGATGTATATGGCTAACCTGTGTTTGATCCTCAGCACCTGGCAGGAGTGATTTCCTGAGCACAAAGCCAGGAGTAAGTCCTGAGCACTGCTGTGTAAGACCCCAAAACAAAACCAAAAAGGAAGTATACATTACTATTTCTGCAAATTCAACAGTTACTTAATGAGAACCTAGGTGTAAGAATAAAACACAATAAAGAACAATTCCTCACTGTTTATTAGGGAAAGGCAGACTTGAATAGATAAGTATAATTATGTGCCATAGGGATTATGATAAATTGATACCTATAAAGAATAATCACCTGATATTAAACATAACACTTAATAAACTTTGGACCTCAAACAGGGGTTGTCAAATCAATTGCCAGGCACTTTAGAATATTAAGAGGAATAGGAGGAGCTGGAGGTAAGTTTCTGTCTTCTGGGAACTCTAAATAAAGGAGAGACAGACTCCATTAAATCTGATTCAAGAGTAGATTTTGGGGAGTGCTATAAAAAGAGCTCAGCACTTCAAGCTGAGAGACTTAGGTGGTGGAGAATAGAATGGGAATGATTTAGAAAAGTCTGAAGCAGGTTTGTAAAACTGAGCAGAGCTTTGGCACCAAGTGAACATGAAATAGTAATGGTTAACTGTTCCCATCATACTCAGAATTACAGCCCTTCTAACACCTCCCTTGTCTGGAAAGCAGACTACAGGCTTCTGAGATGAGTGAGTCCCTTCCCATTTGGGGTGCATATGTTGGATGCAAAGATGGAGGGAGGAAGAGGCATGTGTCTCTCCAACATTCTGCATGCACACTTGCACACAGCACATCCTTGTTTTAGATATTCTGTTTTACTCGCACCTAACTCTTGCTCATATTAACAACTAAACATGGCAGGATAGTCTAGAAATGTAATTCAACACACTGTAGAGTTCACCTTCCTTCTTCACTCTAATTTTTGGGGGCACTCGGGCCTCAACACTCTTATGAACTTCTGATTTCATGATTCCCTTCAGCCGGGAGCTACATTTGCTTCTCAAACTAGATCCAATTTAACAACTGAGATCTGTGAATAATTGGAATGTGAATTCTCTGTAGATTCACTTCATTGGATTCTGGAGGTTCCCAAGCTCAGTATTTACTAGTTAGTTGCACTGGAGTTTAAATCCACACTGTGCTTAGTCAAGATGGAAGCCTTTTTTCTTTATTTATTTTTTTAGACATAATTTGATTGAAATGTGCCTGTAAGAGCAGTTGACAAAGTATCGCAGCAACTGGTGAGCAGCTACAGAGTGAGCACAGGTTCTCAATGTGGTCTTATCTGGGATTGCATGTCCTCATTGCCCTCTGAATATTTCCAAACATCTCATACCAACATAAAAGACTCCTCTATACACCACTCTTTCTCAAGAGAAAGAGTTGGGACAAGAGATTCTCTCTCTCAAGAGCAAAGACAGTGCATATAGTTAAGAATTTCACACTGTAATAGAAAGAAGCCCAGCCACACTTAGAGTTCATGGAAAGGGATGAACTAATATCAAAGTGCATGGAAATCTTCCCAGTGAGTCAGTCATCTCTAACTTTCTAAATTCAAAATTGAGATACCCGGGGCCTGGGAGATAGCATGGAGGTAAGGCGTTTGCCTTTCATGCAAAAGGTCATCGGTTCGAATCCCGGTGCCCCATATGGTCCCCTGTGCCAGCCAGGAGCAATTTCTGAGCATGGAGCCAGGAGTAACCCCTGAGCACTGCCGGGTGTGACCCAAAAACCAAAAATAAACTTGAGATACCCAGAAAATATCTAGGGTTCGCCTACATTCGAAGTTGCAGTTATTAAATTTCTTTACATTTCTAAACCCATGTAACTCCTTAGGTGCTTGCGAGATATATTCCTTGCTTTAGTTTGGTTCTTGTAAGCCATTGGGCAGAAAATGATTGAGACCTGCCCATAAGAAAATTGTAGAAGCCAAAGAGATACTTCAAAAGGCAGGGTAGGTACTAGCCTTGCATGCAGCAGATCCTGATTTGAACCTTGCACTGAAAATGGTCCAATAAGCAGAGAACAAGGGATAGATCCTGAGTACTACTGGGCCAGGTCACCCTCTCCAACAACCCTCATACCACCTACTCCCAAAGGAAAGAAAAGGGTAGATTTGCATGTCAAAGTAAACTAACCTCGCTGAGCTGGAATGATAATATGTTTTTTTCTAGAAACTGTGGATGACAAAAACATAAAACCCATGGGGAAAACACAATATTGAGCAAAGAACCAGTCTTGCAATCTGCCTGCTTACATTACAGACTTCTCAACTTGTCTCCTATTTGGACAGTGTTCTTATTGTACCAGATATTTTCTTAAAAAATAATGTTCCCCAACTTTTAACTGTTAGTTATTTCCCAATTTTCTGTTTTAAACATACCTCTTGGTGTCGTAACTAATGATTTTCATATCAATTTGACACTGTGACCTTAGTATGCTCTTATTGTTGTAAACAGGCCAACACCTACCTTGACCTATTTTCAGTCAATGTTTGGAATGAGAACAGGGAAAGAAAAGTAAGGAAAGTGAAACAGGAGGTACAAAAACTGGCTAGCTGAAGGAGAAATACTTCATTATGTAGGACTATCAGTATATAACATATATTTTTTTTCTAATTCTCCAGGATTTAAGTACTGGGCATTTCATTATTAGGTGTGAGAATGAATACACTGGCAAATCTAGAGAAAAAAAATTGTCCCAACTTTGGCCTAAAAGGTAGTTTGACTAAGACATTCAAACTAATGAGAATAGCAAATATTAACTAGCATTGATCAAACTCCTATTGCAAGCCCTGTTACAATGGGTTATCACTACCAACTTAATCCTCACAGACACTGAGAAACAATTGCTTGTTTTCTTCCCACTTAACAGATTAATCAATCAGGCACAGAATTCTCAGTAATTTACCCTAAGTTCATAACTCTGAGACTGGGAATTTGAACCCCACTCTTGATGTCCAGAGCTCATGAGCCTTCATGCTCCTGTTCTATTCCTCTCAAGCTGTGTATTCATCTTAGAGAAGGGTTCTCTAGCCTAGGGTAAAGATTATCTTATGGCTAGGAAATTTTCTTAAATGGACAGATACGTATTTGTGCCTTTTTGTGAGGACCTTTGGAACCAAAAAAACCTACCAAAATTCAGAATATTTCATCTACTTGATAGTGATATTCCTGTTTTATGAGATTGACACGCTACCTACTGCGCTAACGAGGCACCTTGAAATTCCTGTTTTAATGGATTTGACTTAATGGAAACCTGAAAATGAAAAAGTAGTTAAAGGAGTGTTTAATATGCTTAGATTACTTACAGAAAATAGATCAACAAAATAACTCCATTTTATCCATGACTTGCACATATCTATCTATCTATCTATCTATCTATCTATCTATCTATCTATCTATCTATCTATCTATCTACCTATCTATCTACCTACCTCTCTCTATCTATCTATCTATCTATCTATCTATCTATCTACTATCTATCTATCTATGTTTTGTTTTGTTTTGTTTTGTGATATTCAGGATTTTCTCCTGGCTCTACTCGGGAATTATTCCTGGTGGTGCTCAGGGACAATATGGGATATCAGGAGAAACTGAATTTGTTTATGGCAAATACCCTACCCACTGTTCTATCATTCTAGTCCCTCAAAAATATTTTTTAAATTGGAAACTTAAAGTCAACAGATGAAATAACTGTTATATGTGCTTACAGAAAGTCCAATATAAGTGCAAATTCATTCACTCACAACTTAAAAGCAGTTCCATGGTACTAGAATTCGAGAAAAGGTATACCCTCCTCTTTACACACTCCTCCCCTAGCCCTGCTCCTGCAGCTCACCAGATCTATGCTTCTGCCTCACAAGTCATTAGCCATTTTTTGCTGGGTAACTGGCCTCCAATCCCAAATCTTCTAGGAAGACCTTGCTAGCCAGATGTCATACAAAAGTGTGTCCATAGTCAATGACTGGTGTATGCACCCTTGATCATGTTCTAAAAAGTGGAAATCATGCAATCAAACCTCTAATTGACCCACTGGCTTGTGAGGTCAGCATTGGTGACATTAATTAAAAGCACCACCATACTTTTAGAGCCCAGGATAATGCTTTCTCAAAAGATGCTCAATTGCCTTTTCTTTGAAAATAATGGAATAAAATGAAATGAAATGATGAATGAAATGAAATGATGGGTTTAGAATAAATGCTCCAGAAGTACAGATGCTAGGAACACAATGCTGTCTGGAGTCTAGCTCATTCCTGGTACACAGTGGGTGTTCAAAAATAGGCAAGAAGACTAGAGAGGCAAGAACATGTACTTCTCAGTTTCCAAGTTATTCCTGGCAGTGCCCACCACCTAGGAGTAGCATAGAAAGTTATGGAGAAGTTGGCACATTCTGCCAAATAAGCTCACGATACACTTTTATTTTGATTCGCCAAATCAGTAGTTTTGTTTCTCTTCTTTTACAACTATCATTAAAACTTTTTTACTAGGGCAATGCTATATTTCCTATTGTCCCCCTGCTCTTCTACAATTTTTATATGATCCTCACCTTGCTGATTTACATTTGAAATAGTCCCGGTATAGACCCAAATTAGAGCTATAAATTGGCAGGTAAGGTGTCTGTGTGTATGTGTGTGTGTGTGTGTTTGTGTATGAGTGTGTGTGCGCATGTGTGCATTTAAAAAAAGGAAAACAAGACAAGTTCTAATAGTATTGAGAAATGTAAAATAAGAAGAAGCCTATGTATTAACTATAATGATGCAAAAAAAGTTTAAGTTTTTCAGATTCACATTTGAAAACTTAGAAAAATATTTAAGGAACTATGAAAAATTATACTTTCTTCCTTCACATCTAATCTTAAATTTAATTTTAGTTCCTTAAATAGCTGATGCTAATCCTAAAAGAAAAGCACATTTAATATCTTAAAAGGGAAACAAAATGTACTGCCCCCTTTTAGTTTATACTTACAGTTTCCTCTCATTCTTATTAACTTACTTTATGAGAAGTGGGTATTGGGGGCCATACCTGTCATCACTCAGGTCTAACTCCTGGCTTGTGCTCAGAGATCATTCGTATTAGTGCTTGGAGGACAATAAGTGGTGCTGGGCACTGGATATAATTTTCCTTGATTTTTAATACCCTATTTTCATATTTCTAGGTCATTAGATATCACCTAGGTTAAGAGTATTTACACATGCCAATGCAAGGACACATATCACTTTCCTTTTATTCTAATCTCTCTCCTTCTGAAAACACTTATCAAGGTTAAGAATGCCCTATACTGGGGTTAAGAACAGACATGTTCTCTTTCTTCTATAATAGAATACCGGAAATTTAAGCTAAACTGTAAATCCTGGGAGAAGAAAACCCTTTCAGGAACTGGGCAAGACTTTGGGCTTCACTCTAAGCACTTTCTCCCTCCTACCAGTTCCCACAAAACTTCACACACTGCTCAATTTGTGCCACTTCTCAATCAAGTGACATCTGTTAAGGACTGCTTGTGCTGTGCAAGATAGCGGGCACATGGGGCAGGTTCCTGTCCTTTGTCATTACACAGTCCTTTTAGACAAACATATCCAAGCAGATAGGCCATACTCAGGTACATTTCTTTTGGGCTCCAGGAAACAAATCTCTTTCTTTGACCTTCTGCTTTGGAGCTCAGGGTCAAGGTTTTCAGAAACCTGGTTTTAAGTTTTCCATATTTCAGACCTTCTATTTCTTACAAGCTGCTAGGGAGGGCAAAAGACTGCTGAAAATAATTGCTGGCAGGGACAATGGTTTAGTTTCTCTTATAAAGTTTCAAAGACTCTTTTCACATGGGTGGAAATTTTTTAATCCTGAGGCAAAGGGAGAAAATATCTTACTTATGGAGTTAAAACCTTTTAGAAAGGGAAAAATATAACTGAGTAGTCTTCTCCTCTCTCTGCCACCAAAAACATATAATGTCCCTCAAAAACCCAAACCATTTTTCTGGGTGAAAATTTTTTATTTGAGGTAGTGAGGTTTGGGTCATAGCTGGCAGTGCTCAGTGGTCCCTCCTGGTGGCTCTGGGGGAAGGACCACATATGGTGTTGTGTCCAACTGGAGTTGGCTGTATGTAATGCAGGTGTCTTAACCCCAAGCTCTCTGGCCATTTCACCAGTACTATGCTATCTGAAGTCAAAACATCAGACTGAATAATCTAAAATTTCTCTTCTGGTTTAAACTGCATGGCTTGAACACATGCCTTATCTATGTGTCACCCTCCCCACCATCCTTTCATTAAAAGTGCTTTTCTGGCCTAATGCTTCTGAATTGGCTTCATGTTTAACTATGGTTTATTATTATTTCAGATAATATTCAACTTTAATACTGATTTGTACTCCAAACCTTCTATTCTTCTATTCAAATCCAAACCTTTTATTCAGATCTTCAATTCTTCTCTGTCTCTTTCCTTTCTTGGATTTCAGCTTCTCCTCATTCCTTCTAAAATACTGCAACAAACATTTTTTAATCTCCCTCTCTTACATCTCTGTGGCTCTTAACGAAACTCACTACTCAAAGACTTCTAAGACCCAAGTCTAATCAGGTTTATTTCTGCCCTCCAGCAACTCCCTAGCACAGTGAGAATCAATCCTATACCTGGCCTTTTACCTTTCAGAAAATTAGAACTTTAACCCTGATAGTTTCCCATCCTCTACCATTCCTCAAGTCACATAAATTATTTTCAAAACGAAGTAGTAAAGATGACTAATAATTTCCAGAAACTTCATCAGCTCCTTCTTGACTCCGAGGTTTGTATAGGTCCTTGTTTCTACCTGGAATTCTCTTTTTCACCTTTTTTATCTACTGAATCTCTAGGCATCAAGCAAGGCAAACACAAATGTCACCAACCCACTGTGACTACTTATTGTTGGCCAGTGTTAAGTCTAGCTGAGCCTAAATACCAAGAGACTGCCAATCTAGTTCTTTAGGAGTGGAATATGCCTCTCTCCAACTGAATGCACTCTACCGTTTTCACATAGCACTCTGCTTAGGCAAATTTTATCATCTCAAAGACAGCTCTCTAGTACTTTCTCTTCATACTTCACAGTACAAGAATTTCTTTCCAAGGCAGGAAGTATGTACATTTATCCAAGTCCCTGGCAAAAAATATAATAAGATCCTATGCATCTGGTCAATTTTCAATTACTTGTTAAGGAAATATATATTTTTGTGGTGCCCCAAACACTGCAATTATAAACACATAATTAAGAATTCTAGAATAACGTCCCACAAGAGAAATGAAAATATCTTAGGGAATATAGTTTCCTAAACACTGAAATAGTGAAACACACTAAATTCAATAGTGACCTTTATTCCTTTCCTTGTTTAATAGCATTGTGCCCATTTTTTTTCTCGCTGCCATTATATAAGTTAAGTTCATTGAAGACAAAGACCTTAAATTTCGCTCAGCTCCAATAACACAGGTATTCCAGTGATATTTGCTTTAACTATAGTTCACTTTCTGAACTTGCACTTTTCTTCTATAATTGGGCGTTATTTGATGTCATATCCTTTCAACTAGTTTCTAGCTCTTTCTAATAAGGAAGTATCTAAAACTTCTTTGTTCTGGAAGAGAGCCTTGACCAAAGAAAGTCATCAATACATAGTTGGTGAAAGATTTTGAGAAAACTAAATAGGACACACAGAGAGATTTTGAAAAAGATTACTTGGGAGGTGAGTTTTTATGCTACAAACTTCAAAAGTTCTTGTAAAAATATACCTCCTTGCAACTCTTCATGGCAGATATGCCTTGATAATTCTAGCAGCTTCAGAAAACTGAAAGATTGGCAACTGTTTTAGAAATCCACACCATACATGCGGGGTTGCAATGAACTTTACCTTTGAAGCTTGAAGTAATGAATGGCTTTACCTAGAGCTGTCAGTTTGGCACGTTTTTTTAAATTTTAAAAATTTAAACAATTTAAAATTAAAATATTTTAAAACATTTTTAAAATGTGGGGTGGGGCACCCAGAGCTGTTCTGGGTTACTTCTGTAACACTTCTTCTGTGCACTCAAGAGCACTACTGGTGATGTCTGGGAGACCATATGAGATGGCAAGGATTGAACTAGGGCCAGCAATGTACAAGGCAAGCACCTTACACACAGTCCTATCATGCTGGCCACATTATCTATTTTTTAATTATCTCACCAACCAGTGGTTTATACTTGAGAGAGTGTGAGTAGGAAATAGGAATTTGAGCAAATAGGATTTGATCAAACTTTCTGGATGTTTCAATGGATGGTTTCCATTTGCTTAGTGGATGGATAGTAAAGTCTGTCAGATGCAATTCTTCCATGCTCGGTTTTAGAAGGTAAGAGGAGATAAATCAGCAAGACAAAACAATTAGAATAAAAGGTCAAAATGAAGGCATTTGAGATTGGAGACACATTGGGAGAAGCTAAAATAATGAGTCCCTGGAGAGGAGACTGCCTAGAGCTTAGAATCGTTCCTGGCAAATTCTCACATTTAATTATATAGTGTGAGAGTTTTCTGAGAGTGAATACTTTAAAGAATCATTCTGAGGAACGGGGATCCTGTATCTCAAGTCTGACCAACACACTCTCTTCTTTCTCCAAGATCATTAAAGTCTTTGGAATATCTTGGTACTTTAATTTGAAGGAGGAGGATTTGGGAATGTGAGACAAGAAGCTGATATTCAAGTAAAGGAGATAATGGCAGCCTAGGACTCAAATGTATGAAAGATGCTTGGCTCTAAAATGGAGCAATGAAGGCATCCAAGCTTTCAGAATTGCTGGTCAACCTAGAAGTGAATCATAGTAGTGCCTGGAGGACAAGAAGTCAGAAGAAAGGAGAAGCAAGTAACCATGGCCACTCTGAATATATTATGCTTCTGAAAATGGGGAGTGACAGACATTCTAGCAAATTCTGAGAGGGCTGTCTTGTGCTCAAGGCCTGGTGGAGGCTTCCTTCTGCATCAACTGTACATTATCAGGCCTTCCGGGGAGCTTTTTTAAAGAATCCAAAATGTCTCTGGGTATTCCCCCTGGAGATTAGATTTAATTAGCCTATGCTGGCAACAGTATTTTTAAAAGTTGCCCAAGTACTTAAGAGCGGCAGTGGTTGAGTACTGGGAGCGCTAAAGATATGAAGGTGTTGGAAAGAGAATACATCACCTTCCACTTCAGCTCACAGAATTGAAGTTCACAAAAGTATGACCAGCTCACAGGTGGTTCCTGTGATGGTGACTGACGGAACATGAAGAAACACATGCACACAGATGCATGTATTTCTCATCACAAAGCAATAACATATGCCTAGGAACATACTTGAATAAATACTTGAAAAACAGAACCAGAAGATCCAAGTTGATAATTCCCCGAGTGTGCTGCTTGGGATAGAGCTCAGGCAGGTACTTAAGGCAGATATATAAGATAGATATATGTGAATATATATATATATATATGTATATATATATTGGTTCTTGGGTCACAGTCGGTGGGGCTCAGGGATTACTCCTGGCTGTGTGCTCAGAAGTCACTCCTGGCAGGCTCGGGGACCATATGGAACGCCAGTAATCGAACCAGGGTTCGTCCTGTACTAGCCGCGTGCAAGGTGCTTTCCGTTGTGCTATCGCTCTGGCCCCATGGCAGAAATATAAATTTATTGATATGACAATTGGTAGATTCCAGTCCAACTGCAACAGGGACATGGCAGAAACTTATGAAACAGTTATACAAACTGTTGGAATCAGAGAAACATGACAAGAACATAGCCCAAGTCCCTATAACATCTTTCTCCTGAGCTCCTCTCCCAACCCCCTGCCCGGAGCTAAGGCAGGTGCCATCCTGTCCCTATCTCGGATTGGGTAGCCAGAGTTCCCAGGGGAGCCTTGAGTTTAGATGGTTTTGAGCTGGCTCAGACTCCAATCAGCCTCTTCTCAAGATCTGATTACTGATGCCTTAGTCTTCAACACACCTGTCTCCTTTTCAGGATTCCAATCTGAGCTAAACTTAACTTAGGGTGCTTGAGCCTTCGAACCTGATAGCGCCAACAAATCAATGCTCCTGAAGAGTTCCAGCCCCACCAGCACAAAAGTGAAACCGAAGAGCCCCAAAATCCAGGTTATGCAAACTCAAAGGCGGGGGGCAGGGGGGGG
>PVKC010004882.1:0-34527 GCA_004027635.1 Crocidura indochinensis | reverse complement strand
AAAAAAAAAAAAAAAAAAAAAAAAAAGAATTAAAATCAAGTCTTCATAAAACACAACCTTAAAGTGATAATTAAAAATGTGAGAATTGTTTGCAAGAGAAAACAATTTCAAGAGAAATCTGAATGGGGATAAAGCCAAAAAGAGAATTAGTGCCAAGAAGGGTACTAATGATAAAGAGAATAATGGCTGTTTAAATGGCTTATGACAGGATTTTTCCTCCAGCATTCTGGCTACAATAAACTTGTTGAAAATCTAAACCCCTAAACTATCTCTCTGGCCCTGTTTCTACTTTAAAGGCTGGGAGAAACCTGGCGATATATAAAAACCCAAATCAAGTTAATCCTCCAGAAGGCAAAGAGAGGATGGAGGAAATGGAAATAAAGCTTAGGGGTAGAGTATTTACCTTGCTTGTCTGAGGTCCTGAATTTAAACTTTGGCACTGTGAATGATGGAGGTGTGAGGGGTTGAGTTGGAGCGGGGAGAATAGGTAGATAGAAGAAGATATAGAATTTTCAGTAGAAAAATGAGTTTCTATGTGATGATGTCTTCCAAAGACATGACAAAACATTAATTTCTCAATATCTGAGCTAACATTTCTTTAAAAGACTCTGATTTAGTTAGTTAACAATGAAATGTTTTAATTTTTAATGTTTGAAGTAAAATTATGAAGATTGTTATTTATATTACCTGATGATAATGGGCTGAGGGAAGTTGCTTCAGGCAGCTTTTCTAGAAATTTTCTCTGTATAATTGGTGTACTGTGAAGGCAAAATGATTCATATATACCAGTTCTCCTAATATTAATTGGAGAAATCACAAGAGGCTCCTGAGGTTTGTTACAGGGACTTGTCTGAATATCATCTTTTACTGGCTTCAAGTTCTCAATTGTTAAGGAATGCAATTCATCCACTGGTGATGAGGGTCTCTCATCTCTATTTAATGCTTTGGAATTTGGAAATGCTGTTCGTTGCCAAGGGGGAATTACGGGTGAATCAGGTGAACTACAACTAACATAATAGTCTTCATCATCAGTTTTATCTTTCTCAGGTTCATTTGCAGAAGCAACACGTTGGAGCACCTGGTTTTCACTTGCAGTTCGATTGCATTCTGTTGGCACTTGTAAAGCAATCTGAGAATTATCAACAACTTCCTTGGTTTGTGCTGTAGTATGGAGTATAAGTGGAATTATATCTGTTTTTGGAGGCACTACAGGTTTGTCATCTAGGTCAAGTGAAGAGCTGAAGATCTCAGCAGATTTTAAAACTTCGGTTGGCTCAACTTTAGACAATTTCTTGGAACGTTCATATTCTTCTTTGGCTTGAAGCCATATTTGAACCAGTTGTCGACTTGGGGCACATTTGCAAGGCATAATTACAATTTTTTTATCTTCCACCATTTTATCGCTATTATTTGATTCTCTATTGACAACTGCATGACCACTGCGAAGGGGTGACCCTGGTCTCTGATTCTGAGTCATTGCTGAGAATGCTGTTTTCCACAAACGAAGACCTTCTAAGGAAAAGTCTCCCTCAAACTCAGCCAGATCATTTGGAAGTCGAGTTTCTATCATGAGAAGTCGTCCACCAATCTCCCTATAAACAATATATTTTAGAACATGTTGTCTCAAAAGGTAATTACCAAAAACTATTTAGTTCCCTAGCCTAGAAAATTAAAAAACTTATTCGAGTATAAAAAATGCCAATACTCTCTTCCCATTCCACATACATATTTTATACAGGAATACTGTTTCAATATCCTTTTCCTCACATATGTAACTACCAAATTAAGGTCCTTTGGGAGACATTCTAAGACCAAAAGGGAAGGTAATTTTTTATTATAAATGCCTAGAAGATTTTCTTCAGGGAGATGATATAAACCTGATCCTGTCATCTTTAAGTAACAGTTCACTGTTAAACATGAATAAAAATGATAAAAGAATTTATTAACAGACTATATCTCTGGATATATCTATGTCTCTTTCTATACTCAGTATGAATAGTAGTGTAGCCAAGACAATCTGCAGATAAATCTTTCTAGTCCTTCAAATTTTCTCTAAGCGTTAAAGAAAATAAATTCAAGTAAGTTAGTTAAATCACCTTTATACTCAAATTTAACATTACTGCAAAAACGCAGGAGTTGTCAATGCCCACAGAATGCACAACTTAAATACTACAAATATATATGATGAATTACTAGTTTAAAACGTAGTGTTGATTTCAATAGCTCAAAATATACATACTGTTAAAGGACTTTTTCTAATACAGGCACCATTTTCTGCTTTCAGCAGCAATAAAAAAGTACTTTTCCCCTTCATGGTATCTCTTAGTTTTTTCAACTATTTCTTTTTTGCACCATTTTCCAAGTGTCCCATTTATTCTCTTAACATATACATTAAATTTTTCCTGGTTTAGAGCAGATTTTTTCACATTTCTTTTCTCCCTTTACATGGAAATGTTTCAGTCCTAGTTAACTCTATAAATCAGGATCTAGTAACTTTTCAAGTTCTTACCTTCTACTATGAAGGTAGTAAGTACATATCTTATGACTATAAGGTACACTGTAAGATACAAGGTCATAACAAAATCAAGAATAATAGGGGGCCCGGGAGATAGCATGGAGGTAAGGCGTTTGCCTTTCATGCAAAAGGTCATCGGTTCGAATCCCGGTGCCCCATATGGTCCCCTGTGCCTGCCAGGAGCAATTTCTGAGCATGGAGCCAGGAGTAACCCCTGAGCACTGCCGGGTGTGACCCAAAACCAAAAAAAAAAAAAAAGAATAATAGGAGTCATGATAAATTCAGCATTCTTGGATATTGGAAGCAGCATAGTAATTATTATGACTCTTATATTTATCAATAACCACCTTACATTTTCAATAATTCTACTTCTAAGTTTAAACAAAAAACAGTCCAAAATATGTTTATTTATATAAAAAAGTAAGTATTTGGAGCCAGAGTGATAGCACAATGGTAGGACGTTTGCCTTGCACACAGCTGACCTGGGATGGACCCAGGTTCATTTTCTGGTATCCCACATAATCCCCCAGGTCTGCCAGAACAATTTCTGAGTGCAGAAAGCCAGGAGTAACCCGAGTGCCATCGGGTGTGGAGCCGCCCCCCCCCCCCCAATCAAAACCAAAAAGGAAATAATCTATGAGGATGCAAGCAGATTATAGTGACACACTAAAAATACAGGAATAAATGTGTGCTAAAAGCAAAACAGAAAAAGGAATAAATATGTGCTAAGAATATTAGGTAGCAATTAAAATGGTGCTTCAACAACTCAAATTTAGAAAATATTTATGTAAATAAAACGCAATATTGTGGGCCCGGGAGATAGCATGGAGGTAAGGCGTTTGCCTTTCATGCAAAAGGTCATCGGTTCGAATCCTGGTGCCCCATATGGTCCCCCGTGCCTGCCAGGAGCAATTTCTGAGCATGGAGCCAGGAGTAACCCCTGAGCACTGCCAGGTGTGACCCAAAAAAAACCCCCCAAAAAACCAAAAAAACCCCGCAATATTGTGACAACATTAAATTACACTTCATAACATAAAACAAACTGCACTAAAAAAACTTTAGAAATCACATCAACTATACTTTCATTTTACATAGTGAATACATTTTGGTGTGTATTGACCTGGTGATTCAACTCAGTATTGTGAATCCAACTCACAAAAAAATCAGAACTACTATCTAAAGAGTAGGTAATTCATATTGCTACCCATCATCCCTTAAAGGAGAGAATTCCTACCTCCTAATATTTATGAGGAAATCAAATATATCTCCATACCTAGTAATTGTACAATTGTAACAATGTTACATAAAGATGGCAATATGAAAAAAACTGCACAGTAGAAACTTAAAACTTCATTTAAAAAAAAAAAACTTCATTTAAAATATAAAGTATTTCCTTCTTCCAGGAAGTCTGAAAGTCAAAACCATACCCACAAATGCAGTTACCATGTTTGAACTGGGCTAGCTCCATACACAGTCTTTTCTCAAATGGGATGTACACTGGCCATGAAAGATCATGGGTACACTAGACTACAGAGCAGAAAGCTGGCCATCTTGGGAGGAGAGGATGAGCCAACCCCCAGCCTGCCTCCATCACCCACAATCACTCATTTCCCGATGGCCCTGCCTCATCACCCTTCTATGAGTCCCTGTGGGGACTCAAACTACAGATGCACGGTTTGGGGGTTGTTATCACCAAGGCTTTTTGGAACAAGTGCAAGCATCCTTCCCTTCCTCCTTCCCAGAGTCCTGGCAGATGAGTGCATGTTCCTACAAGTAATAATAGCTCTTCAAATTTCTGAACAAATTCATTTGTCATCTCTATAACAGTGATGGCTAACCTTTTTGACCTCGAGTGCCCAAACTGCCGCACAATGACCGGTCCTCCCAGTGGCCAGTACGGTCCTGTTGCCAGGTGAGCTGCAAAGCAGACACCGGCACACTCACCTACTGCCACACCACATATCTTAATTGTGGACCCCTTCCCGTGTGCCAGCTGCAAGGTCTTTGTGTGCCACTGCTGGCATGCGTGCCATAGATTCGCCATCGAGGCTATAGAAACACACCAATTTAACAGAATGGACAGCTAATAACAAGAGCTTACTAAACCTTCTGCCATTGTATTAATAATTTCATTGGAGATACACCAATTTTCACAAATGTGCTTGCTACTGTACTTTGTCATTTTTTCTACTATTTTTACCCCAATAACTTTGCTTTCATTTATCTGGAACAAATGTATTATGGTCAACTACGTGATATATTTTCTTTAAAATAAAATAAAATTGGAGCTGGAGAGATAGCATGGAGGTAAGGCGTTTTGCCTTTCATGCAGAAGGATGGTGGTTCTAATCCCGGCATCCCATATGGTCCCCTGTGCCTGCCAGGGGTGATTTCTGAGCATAGAGCCAGAAGTAACCCCTGAGCGCTGCCAGGTGTGACCCAAAAACCAAAAAAGTAAAATTAAATTAAAATAAAGTAAAAAAAAAAAAAAGTTGGGGCTAGAGCAATAGTGCAGCGTTTGTCTTGTATGCTGCTGATTCAGGATGGACCTGGGCCCAAAAACCAAAATAAAAGAAATATTTAAAATGAATGTTCTGTCTGGGACTGGAGTGATACAGCACAGTGGATAGGGCATTTGTATTGCACGGCCTCTTCTGCCAAGAGTCATTTCTGAGCACAGAGCTTCTGGGTGTGTCCCAAAAACAAAAATGAAAAAAATATACATGCTTGTTTTTAAACATTCAAAAAAAATTTTTTTAATTTTTTTGGCCAGACCCAGCAGAACTCAGTGGTTACTGCTAGTGACGTGCTCAGAAATTGCTCCTGGTTTGGGGGACCATATGTGATGCAAGAGGATCGAACTACAGTCCATCCTGGTCAGCCGCGTGCAAGGCAAATGGCCTACCACTGCACCATTGCTCTAGCCCCCCAAAATAACTTTTGCTTTTTTGTCCACACCCAGTGATGCTTGGGGCTTACTACTTGTTCTATGCTTAGGGATCACTCCTAGTGGAGTTTAGGAACATACTGGGATTGAACCAGGTTGCTTGTATGAAAGGCAAATGTCCTACCCACTGTAATATTGCTCTGACTCAAATCATTGTTTTAAAGTGATAATTACAATACCTTTAAAAGTACATCCTTCTTAATTGGCATCATGTTGCAGTGAGACACAATGGTTAAAATTAGTAAGTAAACTGAGACACAACAGTAAATCTAGTACTCATCCACTTTAGATTTCCCTAGGTGCAACTGAGCATTTAATTTGTGAGTTTTAGAAAGCTCAGAATTAGGAATAATTTTCACAAATATACTTTCAAGCATAGCAGCAAACCATAAAAATACATCAGGTGCCATTATCATATACATTATAATTACTCAGTAACCCAAGGAAAAATAATTTTGATTACCTGGGTTTCTCTGGTACATCAGAAGGATTACTGCAAAATGGTTCCTGGTAAACAGTTTCTGAAAGATCATGATCCAACAAAGTTGCCATAATTTCTTCCCTACTTGGTGGAGACATAAGTGGTTTCAGAATGTGAGCAGTTCGAGGAGTAAAAGTGCCATTTTTAGATTGTGAGGGAGAGCTGGTAGATCTGGGTGAGCTATCAGGAGTTGGTGTCAATACATCATTGTTTCTTGAAACATACAATTCTAAATCTTCAGAGGCTGCATCTACAAGTTCACCATCAGGGGAAGATAGTATCGTAGTAAAAGTGGTATTGACTGAGTCAAGAGGCTCTTCTATTTCTTTTCTATTATGACCTTGAATCCAGTCTGAATTGCTAGGCTTTGAAAGGCTAAGAAATACTTCCTTGCTTACTGAACTCCTATTCAATCTAGATTTTTCATTTAGACAGTCCTCTGCTTGTTGGATGCAGAAAGAATCCATTATTGAATTAGACCGAGTAGTTAGAACATGAAAGTTATTTTTCCACTGGTTGTGACGATGCTTCTCACTGCAATCTATGGATGCTTTCTCAAACAGTTCAGGACTTAGAGTGCCAGATCTAATCCATGGGCTTGAGTCTGAGGCATGATGTTTATCTTCGTCACACTTCTGATTATCATGACTTAAAAATTCACTTTTTTCTATATTCTGTCCTGGGAAAAGATCCTGAGCTGCATCACTTAGGAACTTCTGGGGCAAATTTTGATCAGCTGGGACAAACTGAGTTCCTGAATACAGAGTACAAAAGCCAGTTTGACCTATTGTGTTAATATCAAAATTATAATTGTGATCCGGAGATAAGCTATCTTCAAGTGAGTAACAACTTTCAAAACCTGGATCTGAACAAAAAATAGGACTATCATCTGATAAGGAGTTATCCAACTGGCCAGAGTTTTGTGAACTTAAAGAGTCTACTTTAATAAGTTTGGGAATTTTTTCTTTAGGTTTTGTACTTCTGGGAGTTCGAGGTTTTCTTGGAGATGTTACTGATCTAGTTCGCTTAATTGTTTTATTTTGTTCAAGGGAACCAGATATGTTTTGGTTCGGCTGATGTTTATTAGAAAATTGGTCTTGCTTAATAATTGAATTTTGTGCTTTCTGCTGTCTTTTTTGTAACAATTCTTTAAGAACTGCTAGTCCAGACTGTCCTTCACCAAATGTAGGTGCTGACAGATTTTGATTTTTACACTGAGAAAGTACTTTGGTTTGGGAAATTGCTTCTGACAATGACCGTTGTTTTATCCTTTCAGGATTAAAATTTGACATGTCTAAAATAAAACCTCTTTGCTTTTGTTTCCATGCTATTTGTTTGATTGGACTTCTCAAGGAAGTTACAAAGCAATTATTCGGTATCTGGCTTTCCTCTGAAGTTGCATTTCCTGGAGTACAAGTTTCACTGTGCTTTGACTGTTCTGCCATGTACACAATCTGCTGACTGTCCTTACAATGCAAAAGATTAGGAGTGTATGCTTGATCTGGCTTTGATTCTAGAGAATTACGATATTCATTAAACTTTCCAACAGACAAATAAGTTTTTTGTACATTTGTATTCTCTTCTGTCTTTGGAGGCATTATACTCGAAGTTATCTGTGTATTCTGTGCTACCTGAGACAAATGGCTGGATATATCAAATATGTTTTTTTGAATTAAGGGTGATTCCTTTAGAGAAAACATAGAACTTTGATTATGAGACCTTGGAACATTAAGCTTTGAGATTCCAGGCCCCAGAGAACTACAAACAATGGATGAATGTAAATCACCTCCTGAACTAGGCTTCGTGCTTTCTAAAAAAGAAGAAAAGCAACCTGATAAATTCTGTTGTGCATGAATTCCAGTGGATAGGGAAACAGAAAGGGGATGATCCATATCAGAGCCTGTTAATGACACATCTTTCTGTTTAAAAAGTAGTTGCGCACCTCCAGAACTACTTGAAGAGTTAGGTACATTCTGATGTTTCAGCACAAATTTAACTTCAGCCCCAGATTGAGATTGAATTTTCTCATCCTTAAGTATAACATGCCTTCTTGATGTATCTTTCTCATTTGGTTTCTGTTTCTGTTTTGCTCTTGGTTTCTTTTTTCTATCATCAACTTTGTTTGTCTGATTCCGTTTATTTCTCTTCTTAGTAATAACAGAAGGATTAACCAGTTTTGTTTTTGCTTTCTTAACTTGTGATCGTGCTCGACTATTTTTTTCTATACGGGAATTAATAGTCCTGTTGTTATATGCATGAGGACCCTTAAAAAGCATTGTTTCTTTTTCTGCAGTAGCCATAATTTCTTCAGCTCTTGGATCAGTGGGAGACCAGCAGCGTGGTGGAGAAGAATTTATAGGACTTGTGCTTCTTTCAGAAAGAAAACCTAGCTTAGACATAACATCACAATAATTCAAGTCACAGTCTTCGGTTTCAGCATTATAAGATGGTAAGGGAGGAGAAAGAATAGCATGTGACCGTTTTTTTCGAAAAGACAAAGTTCGTTTAATATTTTCACTATTTGTTCTTTGTTGCTTACCATTTTTTTTCTTAGCAGACTTATGTTTTGATTTTCTTCTGTGACTTTTCTTTGGTGTTAGTGGATAAATGGGGTATTTGGTTGCAGGAGAGTCAGGAACTTTTGGCCAAAAATCTTTCAAAGGTGCAAGCTTTTTATATAGTTCCATTTTTTCTTCTGTTAATATCACTTGCTTTTCTTTAGAGTCTATTTTTCCTAGCTTCACAAGCATATTTTTTCTCCCTCTAAATCTATTAATAATAATATACTTTATGATGACAGGAGGCAACTTTTTAGACATTTTTCTTCTTTTTCGAGATTTAAGAGTTCCATCTAAACTTTCACCAATTTCCATGGGATGAGGTAGGCTAATTTTTGAGTTTTGTGTAACAAAACTTGACTCACTATCTTCAGTCTCATAATTTACCTTCCGTTTGGCTCGAAGTGTATATTTATTTCCATACAGTCCAAATGACTGCTCTGTTTCTAAGGTTCCATCTACAAAGTGACAGTCCATAAAACTGTCTGTAGTTGTTTTATTTTCAAAAGTTCCACGATTAACTTTAATTAACTCATTGGATAATCCATTATCTTTCTCAGGATTACTATTACAAGGATCACTTTGTATACAATTATCTTTTGGGGATCCAGCCTCACTAGTTTTGGTAGAAGTCTCTTGATGACTTACAGGTTTCTTTTTATTCAATTTTAACCTGGATTGCTTACTGCCAGACTGTAGTTTATACGTGACAGGAGAAAGTTTCTGTGGTCTGAGACAATTAGAAAGAACAACACTGGGAAAAAACATATAATGTGCTGCTTGTTGACTGAGGCTTGGCTTTTCTGTTTTATGTTCTTGAAATTCTTCATATCTAATTTTAAGTTTATTTCGCCCACTTTCATCAGTAAAGTTATCAAGAGATTGCACCATAGTTCTATTCTCCCCTGAGCAGGATAACACTTCACAATTCTCAGTTAACGATGAGGGGAATAAGCTATTCAAAGATGTGCCGTTTCCTTTTTCATTTCCTTCAGAGGATAATTTACTTTTTGAGTGATTTATGTCAGAAAAATTGAAAGAATTTTTGTTTAAGGCATTTTCGCTAGTATACCGGTTCACATGTATGAAAGGGGCTTCCTTATCAACTTTTCTAATATTTGTATACTTCCTACTTGGTGCTTGTCTTGTAACAGATGGAATGTCTTCTTTATAATCAAAAATACTACTTTCACAGGATACTGGTGGAGTATCTTTCTTACAATTTTCTTTATGAGAGTTTTCTGAATGCACAGTACTGCTCAAAGATCCAGGGTATTTCACAGAGTAAGTGCTTTCATTTGTGAAAGAAGAAATTGAATGATTTAGACCTTTTTCTATACTGTTTGGCTGTGAAAGCTCTTCAATCATATCTTCATTGTTCAAAACATGAGGAGAAAGGGCACTTGTGTGTTTACACTGAAAGGTAATCTTAGCAGAAGATGGAGGTTCTAATGTAGCAGCATCCTTGTGAAAGATGGAAGGTTTTACTGAGAGTCTGCTTGTTGCAATCACAGAAGAATGAGGTCTAGAATTTTCATTATTCAATGGATTGTCTGAAATGGGGGGGGGAAAAAGACTATTTTACTTCCAATCTTAAATAATTTATACCACCTAAGTGCAGCTCAAGGGAACCTAGGACCATGCCAAAAAATAATCAGCCAACTGGTTAGTGCCCAAGAATGTGGCATTGCTTGGATTCTTAAGTGTTAGGGACTGTCAGGGCCCACTCTTAACTTAAAAGATGTTTCCTCATATGGGGGCAATAGAAATAGATGAAAGAGGTACAGTATATTACTTGAATGCACAAAACTCCACATTTAATCTTTAGTATTATATGTTTGTCCCACAAATACAGCTTATGTAGTCCTTAGTACTGCTGGTCTAATCAATACCTTCAGACCTCAAAAGCTAGAGCTGAGTGGCCCTAAGATCTCTTGAGCACTGCTTGGGAGTTCTCCCCACCCAAAATGTTTTCCCTATCATGAAACTACCATCATGCATTAAGCTAAATTTGTATATTTAAAATCAGTGTTTCAACAAAAAGGTTCATTGTCAGTAGGAAAAATCAACTTAAGTAATCAAAAGGATTATAGCTGGTTATTAACTGTTTAAACACATTTAATCAGAAAAATATTCAGTGTCTTTGGGTCTAAAATATGGGAAATGCTATTATTCTGAAAGATTTTAGAGAAACGATACACTTCTTTGTATTATTTCAAATTACATTGTAATATTTTATGTAAGTATTAACACAAAAGTCTGTTATTTTTTCATAAGAGCCTCATATGGACCCAAGGGACATTCTGGACACTATTCCATTCTGTAGTGAGTCTGGTATGTGGGTGTTGTGAAATAATGTTGCTCAGGGTGGTGGTGTTGGGGCAAGGGTGTGAAGCAAATAGTACTAAAATGCTGGGTCCCCAAAAGTCCATCCCTTTTGAGCTATCTCCCAACCCAGGTTTACAAAAATTTATCAAAAGCTATTAAATGGAAATCAAACTATTTGCATTCTTCCTAAAGAGAAAATCCTAGGACAAAATACTATGGTTATAATAACAGCCCACTTAGCCAACTAGAATGTAGAAAACTAATCATACAGAAACTAATTATGGTTTGAAAACCAAATTAATTTTAGCTCCTAAATAATAAAATATAAACAGATTTGCTTACTTACCACTATTTTCATCCGCAGTTCCATCAAACTGAGGTATAGAAAGATTGGCTAGAAGCAAACTATTATTACTCCATTCCATTTCTTCTTCGGAAGATGAATCATCTTCCTCAGAGCTTCTATGGATATTTTTGCACAGTGATCTAAAGAGAGTTGAGATTCATGAATGAGTCTAAGTCTTAGCTTAAAAACCCATATTAGATTGTCTAATTTGACTCTATAAGAGTTACGAAAAGATCCAATATCTTAATAATTAAAAATAAAAGAGGAATTGCTTTGATTTTCTATCAAAAATCACAAACACTATAATTATCTATCACTATTATTTTCTATCACAAACATTATTTAAGTAGATTTTTTAACAAGCTAGATCAGTGTTTTTCAACTATTTATTTATTTATTTATTTATTTGACTGAAGCCCACTTCTAGCCTTGTTTCTTGGTTCCCTGGTCTCATGATATGGCATCCCCAACTTAACTCAATTGTCACAAGGTGTTGGAGAAATGCAGCTCTAGTTTGACAGATACCAATAACATTATTTTTGTGATACTAAATTAAAGGAGAGAGATGGGCTACTAAGAAATTCAGATCAAATAAGAAGTCCAAGTGCTTACTCTTTAGGATACTCACATCTGATATAAATATAAGAAAATTCAATTCATTCCAGTTAGCTATATTAATGGACAAACTTATCAATTTATACTTGCTTTTTTCTTTTTCATATCTTGAAAATAAAGGTCATTAATCGTTTTTCTACTCATAGCAAAACACTTATTTTTTTTATTTCTTATTGAGACCACTGTGAATTGCAAGTCTTTCATAGTTGTATTCAAGCATATAGTGACAGTGAATTAGGTTCATTCCCACAACCAATGTTGACCTCCCTCCACCATAGTTCCCAGCATGTATCCACTACCTCCACCCATAGCCTCCTGGTCTACCAGTTTAACAGGTCCATTCTGTGTTTAGCTTATTATAGTTTGTTCTCTTGATTCTATTGTTGACTTTGGCTTGGGTATTTAGTTCTGACCATTTTTATCCCCACCCAATGCACCTGAGACCTCTTGGCCCTTGGGCCACATCCACTTTTTTTTTGACTTTTCTTTTTTCAATTTGTTGAAAGACATAGAAATATGAGGTAAACGAAGTGATTCATGTTGAAAAAGGTGGAAGTCCCTATTTGAAGATATAAATAAAATTTAAGAGGAGGGGAGCAGGGGCTGGAGAGATAGCATGGAGGTAAGGCATTTGCCTTTCATGCAGAAGGTCATTGGTTCAAATCCCAGCATCCCATATGGTCCCCCATGCCTGTCAGGAGCGATTTCTGAGCGTGGAGTCAGGAGTAACCCCTGAGCACTGCTGGGTGTGACCCCCCCCAAAAAAAAGTGGGGGGGGGAGGAGCAAGTGCGTCAGGTTTTATTTAATTTGCTTGTTTGCTTTTCATAGGTGCAATAAACTTTGGGGAAATAAGAAAGGATATTCCCGGGGCCCAGGAGATAGCATGGAGGTAAGGCGTTTGCCTTTCATGCGGAAGGTCATCGGTTTGAATCCCGGTGCCTCATATGGTCCCCCGTGCCTGCCAGGAGCAATTTCTGAGCATGGAGCCAGGAATAACCCCTGAGCACTGCCGGGTGTGGCCCCCCCCCCAAAAAAAAAAAAAAAGAAAGGAAATTCCCTTGGCCTAAAAAGAAACAGGATGTCTCTATCTAGTATGAAGCATACTGTCATAAGACTGACTACAGGCTCCAGGCATGTTAATTGTCCAACCCCAAGGTCTTTTTTTATGTAAAACACTTATTTTAAGAGAATTGACACAATGGCTATTTTTATATTCTCAGTACAAGAGATTTACTTTTTTGCAGGTCATCTTTTTCAATGACTCTGTTAGCATTTTTCTTCCTATATACATCTTCTTTGTGTATATATTAAACGCACACATATATTAATACTTCTACATATTATACTTGCATTTATACTCTGCATTCAGGTACAGAAAGCCTATCTGATTTTCCAACATAATCTTTTTTCTGTTTGCTTTTTTTTTTCAGACATACCCGGCGGTGCTCAGGGGTTACTCCTGGCTGTCTGCTCAGAAATAGCTCCTGGCAGGCATGGGGGACAACATGGGACACCGTGATTTGAACCAACCACCTTTGGTCTTAGATCAGTTGCTTACAAGGCAAACGCCGCTGGGCTATCTCTCTGGGCCCCTTCCAACATAATCTTAATAACATTAAAGATATTATTTCCAAGGTTCCTTTCAAATTAGACCAAATATCTATTCTTTCAATTTTTCTTCAAAAGATATTGTTAGAGAGACAACTCAAGTGGTAGAACACATTTCTAATATATGTGAGGCCCTAAGTTCTACCTAATCACTGTAGGCACGCCACTACCCTCAAGCAAAAACCAGGAATGATTCTGTTGTCCCCATGCATTAATGTGGTCCCTAATTATTAAAAAAAAAAATTCGATGTTCATAGATCCTTCTAGTTTTCTTCCTTTTCTCAGTGTTCTTTTGGGGTGGCAAAACAAAGGAAAACACCCTCAGGTACTACTCCCGGCTTTGTACTCATGAAGTATTACTGGTGGCTGGGGAACCAAATGGGATGACAAGGATCAAATCTGGGTCAGCCACACACCTTACTTGCTGTATTATTACTCCAGTAACTCTTCCTACTAGCTGCACTGCTTTATAGCACCTAAACAAATAGATTTAAATGACTCCCTTTATAGATTAGACGTCTATTAATCAATCTAGTATATATTTATAAAATGTTGGCATGCCCTCAAGAGAAAACTTAAATTCAAAATTTAAATTTAGTTTGATTAGATACAGAAAATTGTGACTCAATGTTAGCTTATATTAGATATAATGAAAATGCACTAACTTTCAAATAAAAATTGATTCTCAAAATGTTATTGGCCCTTCTGAACTTTTATTACCACTTCTTGGCCTTTTGGCCTTTTGACCAAGATCAAGTGTAAAATTTTTATTAATGAGAAAAAAGCCATTTTAATTATAGTCTAGAAACATTTAAGAAAAGTGTCAAAAATTGAGTGATAATAAACAAAAATTATTAATGAAAACGAAGCAACCAAGATGTTACCTCTTTTTGGCACAATGTTCTTCAATATTGTTGTCCCACCTCTGAGACATCACCAAACTTAGCTCCATTTCTTCTTTTTCAATTTGTGGTTCATTTTCTTCATCATCACTATTTTGGAGATTTTTAGTATGTCCAAAAGAATGACATGGTGATGGCATCCTATTTCTTTCTCCCTGATATCCATCATTTTCCAAACCAGCAAGAAGATGAACCAGAGCCTCATCAGGACTACTGTCCACTATAAAACAAGTTAGGCATCACTAACAATAACAAATTTTCTAAAAAATACAATTAAGATAAATCACAAAACAAAAACGACATTACATAATCTGACACGTTAAAAGAAAAAAACTATAGAAAAACTTAAATGTTGATATGGCACTTTTTTTTTTGTTTGTTTTTGGGCCCCACCTGGCGGTGCCCAGGGGTTACTCCTGGCTCTCTGCTCAGAAATCACTCCTCGCAGGCATGGGGGACCATGTGGGGTGCCTGGATTCAAACCACTGTTGGTCCTGGGTCAGCTACTTGCAAGGCAGAAGCCCTACTGCTGTGCTCTCTCACCGGCCCTAATATGACACTTCTATCAAAGTACGATTATTAGACTAAATCTAAGAATTCTAAAATAATTTTTGATCTTATTTAAATAATTCCCAAAACTGGAGAGAGAGTACAGAGGTAGTTGGTTACTTTGTACACAGCTGCCCCCAATACAAACGTCTGCACCACCAGGAGTGATTCCTAAATAGAGTCAGGAATAAACACTAAGGACCACTGTATGTGACTCAAAAACAAAACTCGGGGCCCGGGAGATAGCATGGAGGTAAGGCGTTTGCCTTTCATGCAAAAGGTCATCGGTTCGAATCCCGGTGCCCCATATGGTCCCCCGTGCCTGCCAGGAGCAATTTCTGAGCATGGAGCCAGGAGTAACCCCTGAGCACTGCCGGGTGTGACCCAAAAACCAAAAAAAAAAAAAAACCAAAAACCAAAACCAAAAACAAAAACAAAAACAAAACTCAACTTTCGTTTTTTTTTGTTTGCTTTTTGTTTTTGGGCCACACCGGTGATGCTCAGGGGTTACTCCTGGCTATGTGCTCAGAAGTCGCTCCTGGCTTGGGGGATCGAACCGCAGTCCATCAACGGCTAGCGCTGGCAAGGCAGACACCTTACCTCTAGCGCCACCACACCAGCACCCAAAACTTAACTTTCAAAAAAGATTTCAGGCCCAAATACTTATCAATTGGAACCTCTGGGACACGGTACAAGAATTAGCATATCCGTATATGTACTGCACAAAATAAGTTTGTAGACTATTAAAAAACATAGTCACAGGTGTTCAACACAAATAGAAAGTATATAAGGCATGAATTAAAGCTAAGGAAGTGCTTTAGAACTATGAAAGTAACATCAGATTCTTCACTTAAGTTTTGACTATACATAAAGAATAGTCAAAGAAACCCATAGTTTGAACAACATGAATGTTTTACAAGTAGTTAAATTATATTACTGCAAAGACTATGAGAACCATAATGAAATACCATGCTGTATTTACTAACATTGCTAAAATCAAAAACAGATAATGAAAATATTTTAAATAAGTGTTGGAGAAATTCGAACTTTCATACAGTGATCCTCAGATTGTAAAATGGTACAGTTGCTTTTGTACAAAAGTTTGGCAGTTTCTCAAGATGTTAAACAAAAATGTACCTTATACCCAGAAATCCCTCTTCTTAAGTATATTTCCAAGGGAACTGCAAACATATATCTACATACACAAAAAACCTATACATGAATAAAATGGCAGCTCTATTCTTAAAAGCCGAAAAAAATGTATAAATGTTTAAATATATATCAACTGAAAAATGTATAAATGAGGTATAGCATATTTTAATTATGCTATAATTATGTATAATCACAATGATAAAAATATACATATAATTATATATTTTGGAATATTTAGCAATAAAAGGAAGCACCAAAATATTCTTTTTTTTTTTTTTTTTTTTTTTTTTTTTTTTTTTGTTTTTTTTGGGTCACACCTGGCAGTGCTCAGGGGTTACTCCTGGCTCCATGCTCAGAAATTGCTCCTGGCAGGCATGGGGGACCATATGGGGCACCGGGATTCGAACCGATGACCTTTTGCATGAAAGGCAAACGTCTTACCTCCATGCTATCTCCCGGGCCCCACACCAAAATATTCTAACACTGATATACTTTACAAAAATCTAAGTGAAAGAACACAAACATAAAAGGTTAGATGGTTTTATTTACATGAAATGCTCTTGATAAGTAAATGCAGAAAAATGATAAAATAGATTAGTGGTGTCTAATAACTATAGAGACTGGTAGAAGAATGAAGAGTTTTTTTTTTTTTTTTTTTTTGGTTTTTGGGTCACACCCAGCAGTGCTCAGGGGTTACTCCTGGCTCCATGCTCAGAAATTGCTCCTGGCAGGCACGGGGGGACCATATGGGGCACCAGGATTTGAACTGATGACCTTTTCCATGAAAGGCAAATGCCTTACCTCCATGTATCTCCCAGGCCCCGAAAAGTGAGTTTTAATTAAGTAAGGAGGTTTTTTTGAAGTGCTCAAAATTTCCTGAATTTAAAGAGCAATAGTGGTTTCAGAAATCTTGAATATTTGCCCTAATCTAGCAAACAATTTTTAATGTGAAGTAAGGCCATTTACTGAAGCTCTGTTTTCTTTGTTGACATTAAAAATATTGGTTCAATCAGATCATAAAATAAGTATCAAAGTGATATTTGTATATATATGGTTTTGATTCCCAAAATCTATTATTTGAATCTAGAATTGCAATATATTTTTCTTGTCTAAACTAAAACCAGGCATCTTCAAGGAGAAAACAGCACTGTCCAAATAAGTGGAAGTAGAGATAAACAGATGGGACTACATTAAGCTGAGAAGCTTCTGCACCTCAAAGGAAATAGTGATGAGGATAAAAAGCCATCCACAAAATGGGAGAAATTATCCACCCAATAATCATCAGATACTGGGATAATATATAAGACATACAAGGTACTGACAGAACTTAACAAGACAAAAACATCTAACCCCATCAAAAAATGGGGAGAAGAAATGAACAGACAATTCTTCAAAAAAGAAATACAAATGGCTAAAAGACACATGAAAAAAATGCTCAACATTACTAATCAGGGAGACGTAAATCAAAACAACAATGAGGTACCATATCATGCCACAGAGACTGACATACATCACAAAGAATAAGAACAATCAGTGCTGGTGAGAATGTGGGGAGAACAATCACTGCTGGTGAGAATGGGGGCTTTTTCAGCCTTTATTGGAAAACGATATGGAGATTCCTCCAGAAACTGGAAACCAAGCTCCCATATGATCTAGCAATACCACTCCTAGGGATATACCCTAGGAACACAAAAACGTAACACAAAAATGTCTTTTCACACCTATATTCATTGCAGCACTATTTTTAATAGCCAGAATCTGGAAACAACCCAGAAGCCGGACAACAAATGAGTGACTAAAGAAATTATGGTACATGGGGCCGAAGAGATAGCACGGAGGTAAGGCGTTTGACTTTCATGCAGAAGGACGGTGGCTCGAATCCTGGCATCCCATATGGTCCCCTGTGCCTGCCAAGGGCGATTTCTGAGCATGAGCCAGGAGTAACCCCGAGTGCTGGCAGGGTGACCCAAAAAACAAAAACAAACAAACAAAAAAAGAATTTATGGTACATATACACAATGGACTACTATGCAGCTGTCAGAAGAGACGAGGTCATGAAATTTTCCTATAGATGGATGGACTTGGAATCTATTATGTTGGTGATATAAGTCAGAAGGAGAGAGATAGACACAGAATAGACTCATCTATGGGTTTTAAGAAAGGTAAAAAACATTATTGTAATAATACACAGAGACAATAGAGATGAAGGCTGGAAGGTTCGGCCAAAGCTATGAAGCTTGTCAAAAAGAGTAGTGAGTTCAGTTGGACAAATGACTACATTGACAAGTATCATGACAATGGTATTGAGTGAAAGAAATAAAATGTCCTGAATGCAGGCAAGGGGTGGGAAAGAGGGACATGGAGAGCATTGGTGGTGCGAATGTTGCACTGGTAAAGGGAGGTGTTCTTTTAATTTTTTTCTTTATATAACTACAACCCAACTACAAACATGTTTGTAATCATGGTTCTTAAATAAGATATTATAATAAAAACAACTAAAAAAGTAGCAAATTATTTGTTTGATTCTCAGATCCTTGATTAGCGACGAAGTAGCAATTTTACAACCTCAAGCCAAGTAGAATTTTATCTGCTGCAGATAAATTTCCTTAATATAATGAAATAAAGATAAAATAAAGATATAATACTGCCTCATCCTCTCAATTCCTTAACTTTCGCTATGTTCTTTTTTTTTTTTTACAATTAGAATGCAATGTAGATATACATATTTATGAAGGGAAAACAATACTTATGAATTTTAAATTAAATTCTTTTGGGCGGTGGTGGTTTCTTAGCTATATCCACTACTCAGAGCCTATTCCAGGTTTTATTCTCAGGGATCACTCCGGTATCACTCCTAATGGACTCAGTGATCATACAGGGTGTCAGGGATCAAATCCTGGTTAACAACTTGGACAAGTGCTTAACTTACTGCACTATCTTTCTGGCCTCCCAAATTAATGTTTTCCTTTATTTTGGGGAGGGGGTTACAGGCTTATTCCTGACTCTGTAACCAGGGATCACTCTTGGTGGTATTGGGGGGATCATCTGGAGTTGCCAGAGCTGAAACCAAATCATATGCATGAAAGACAAACACAGTACCTGCTATACATTTTAGCCCTTCAAATTTTTTGCCTGTTTTGAGGTCACAAATGATGGTGCTCAAGAATCACTCCTGGAGGGTTCAGGGGATCATACAAAATATTGGGGACTGAACCCAGGTTGACCACATGCAAGGCAAGTACCCTACCTGTTATACTACTACATTGGCTCTCAAATTAAAATTTTATTATTAATATTTTTATACTTTTAAATATTTTAATTAAACTTTTATTATGGGAGTCTTAAAATAAAATTATATTATAGTTTAGGTAACATGGTGACAACAATGTTAACATTTATAATATTGATGTACAAAGTTACTATACTCCAACATGCCAAAGTGCCCAATACCCTCCACCAATTTTCTTGTTACTTTTAGTCCATTTCTTCATCCTCCACACTGCTTGGTAATCTATAGCCAAGACCCTAAAGACAACTTTTTAAACTTTATTGTAAACTTGGCATTGGAGCTATGACTTTCTCACAACCTCCAATGAAGTTTTACTCAGAAAAAAGATAAATATGATTCTTTACAGCAGCAGATCAATAAATTTAAGTTATGGCAAGATAGACGGTATTATTTTTTCTTTTTTAAAATCTTTATTTAAGCACCATGATTGTGATTGAGTTTAGTTATAAAAAATAATACCCCCCCTTCACTCGTGCAACATTATCACCACCAATGTCCTCCATCTCCCCTGCCCACCCTTGCCTGTATTCAAGATAAGCATTCTTTCAAATTAAAATTAATATTATTGCCTTTGGATCAATTCGTCCTGCTTATGCCACAACTTAATAAATTTAAGTTCCATTTAAATGTTTCTGAAACATAACTCTGTCTAAAATTTTTGATATTGTTTCTAGTCAATTTGTGTTCGACTCAAATGAAAATGCAAATGAAAGATTATAGGGAGCTGGATCATATATGATACTCTAACTTTATTTCACACAAGCTGAAAAAACATAAAGTGAATAAGGAAATATAAAATCACTGTACTAAGCAAATGGACTTGATACTCGATTTCTCACATAACAAAATTTTAGCAGTACATTTTTGACAAAGTAATATTGAAATAAAACTTAGCAAATGGCTAAACATGCTAATGAGAGTGCATTCAGACATATACTGTAATATAGAAATAAGTGTTATGCATCAGTCAAAATTAATGGCTTAAGGACATTATCTAGCAAAATACCCACTATTCATGAAAAAATCAATTACATTACATTAATGTGCTTAGGATAATTTTTATTCAAATAAATGGACTTCCTCCTTAAAAAGTGATTTTCCGGGGCCCGGGAGATAGCATGGAGGTAAGGCGTTTACCTTTCATGCAAAAGGTCATCGGTTCGAATCCCAGTGCCCCATATGGTCCCCTGTGTCTGCCAGGAGCAATTTCTGAGCATGGAGCCAGGAATAACCCCTGAGCACTGCCGGGTGTGACCCAAAACCCCCCCCCCAAAAAAAAAAAAAGTGATTTTCCTTCAAAGTAAAAAAAAACAAAACCTTAAGTTTTTACATTCAGTATTCATTGAACATGCAAAATCAAAGAAATACTCAGCATATACAAACTTTATTAATTTAAAATACTAATAATTTATAGTAGCACTGTTACTTACAGAAAGCTGGTGACTCATTCAGTCTTTGGGTCAAAGGTTGAAAACTCTGACTATTTTCCATAAGGTTCAAAATTGCTTCTTCATTAATAAAAGCATCTTCTACTTTGTGTTCAGTATTACCTTAAGAAGATAAAGAATATGGAAAGATCAAGACAAGCAGGAGATAGTAGGACCAAACAGGTTTTGATACCTGGCATCCTCCAAGCCCACCAGGGTGATTCCTGAGTGCAGAGCAAGGAGTAATTCCAGGGGTAACCCCTGATCATGTTTGGTGTGGACCTACATACACTGTACCTCCACCAAAGGGGGAAAAATCTAAGAATTAGGGAAATATGACAGTGCAAGCCTATTTAAAACTTCGATATGTCAGGGAACAGAGAGACATCTCAAAGGAATAGTTCTCATGTGTGGCATAAAGAGGCCCAACATAGTATAGTTCCCTGATGACTTCCAGGTATAGCACTCGAGTAGCACCACTTTCTGGGAAAGGCCCTTGGGACCCTTGAGTACTACTGGGGAGTACCTTACCATCACCAAAAAAAGGCTGAAATATAATACATGTTGAATAAAGATGTAGTAAAACTAAGAATATACAATTGCTTAAAAAAATGAGTAACCAAATGTTTGTAATATTTCTAATCAAACCTACCAAGTTTATAAATAGCTATTATTATGATGATCAACATCACTGCACATTAAATTATATAAAAAAACAAACTGTCTTAATGGGATGAAATTCTTTTTTTTTTTTTTTGTTTTTTGTTTTTGGGCCACACCTGGTGACGCTCAGGGGTTACTCCTGGCTACGCGCTCAGAAGTCGCTCCTGGCTTGGGGGACCATATGGGAAACCGGGGGATCGAACCGTGGTCCTAAGTTAGCGCAGGTAAGGCAGGCACCTTACCTCCAGCGCCACCATCCGGCCCCCCAATGGGATGAAATTCTTTATTTTCTAAAGTTTTAAAAATTATAAATTCGGGGCCGGGCGGTGGTGCTGGAGGTAAGGTGCCTGCCTTGCCTGCGCTAACCTAGGACAGACCGCGGTTGGATCCCCCGGTTCCCCGTGCCTGCCAGGAGCGGCTTCTGAGCGAATAGCCAAGAGTAACCCCTAAGCGTTACTGGGTGTGGCCCAAAAACCAAAACAAAACAAAACAAAACAAAATTATAAATTTATTTTAATATAATTGCATTTCTCATAAAGATTTCAACTCACATTTTAAGTTGAATAATTTTATATTAGAAATGCGGGTTTAATAATTAATATTCAAATTAAATATCAAACTGAATAAATTTCATTTGAAATCAAACTGATCATGTAAGATTAAGACATATAACATATTAACCAAATATTCAACTGCCAATAAAAATGTTTCATTACATGATTTTTATGAAAGGTCTAATTTATGAAGGGACTAAATAATTTTAATAATAAACAAAATAGATGTTCGAACCTGGCTAGCTCCTTAAATTCACTCTTTTCTAGATAGAGATGTAAACCAATCCATGAAGGATTATGGGTACACTTGCCCATGCAGCAGAAAGCTGGCCCTCTTGGGAGGAGAAGTTATGCCAAGACCCTGGCCTGCTGCAGCCATACCTGTTGCTTCCATCTGCCCAGAATTATCATTTTCCTGATGCCCTGTCTCATCACCTCTTTAATGATTCCTTATAAGGGACACTAATATTTGTCAAAAACAAAAACAAAAAACAAACTTCACAACTCAGACATAAAATCCTGGGATGTGGCTCAGTGGTAGAGTGCTTGCCTTACCTGAGTACAGTACCAAGTTCAATCCCAGGCACCAAAAAAAGGAGGAAGGGAGTGGGGGGACCAAAAATACAAACATAGTAAATCTTCTAAATTTTCAACAATTTGAAAATGTCAGTTAGAAACATATATCCATCACTAGCACACTAAAAATAACACACTTTTATTTATTAGAAAAGAGTGGAGACAAAACTTACACAATTATGTAACCAAATGGTGACTGAAGAGATAACTGATCTGCTATATAGGCAGTTCAGAGTTCAGAGATGTTAAGAGGTTATCAGATATTAAAATACACAGGAAATAATAGTAGTGAGACACTGACAATATTTTAAACAGAATGAGGCTAGCAGATGATAAGACAAAGTTGTGACACTGGGCACATATTTTAATTGTGGTGCTCGTGGGGAAGGCACATTGCCTAAGTTCTGGAATTCAAGAAAATTCAGTTATGCTAACCAAGGGCCATTATATTGTTCATCTATTCATATACATGTTTGACAGGGATTCCACTTCTTGGACATGATGCTTACACATCTTTTAGATGCTGAGCTTGCTAGGAGTTATACCTTTTAATTATCATGTTCAAAAACAGAAAATGCTTGTAACACTAGCAAACACAGAATTACAAGACACAAATAGAGCTACTGGAAGGAAGCTCAAGTTTTCAAGTTTTATGCTTGCAAGAAAGGTATTCTAAATCAGTGTTTCTCAACCTTTTTCCATCAATGGTTCTCTTCTGACAGTAGTTTGTTGCTGTACCTCATCCTACCATCCTATTAATGACCTAGTCTCTTATCAAGAGCCCCCCAATTTGTGTGATTTTTTTTTCTTTTTCTTTTTTTTTTTCTTTTTTTGTGTGTGTGATGCTCTTGGAATAACCCTGAGAGTCCACTGGGGCCTTATGACCCCCACCTGAAACACACTACCTCAGCAATTGAAACTATTTTTTGGACTCTCAAGTAATAGCTCTTTTCATTTTTTCTTTTTTTTTTATAATTTTTATTTTAATCATATTGGCTTACATATTGTTGACAATCATATTTTAGGTACAAATTAACATAAAATCAGGGGATCTCCCATCACCAAATAGTCCTCCCTCCACCTCCGTTCCTGTCCTACTTCCCATATCCTCCCCCGGGGTTGCTGAAGCAAGTGGTCCCCTCTGTACCTAGCTTACTACTTAGTGGTCTTACACCTGTTTGGTCTTGGTTACCTCCCTTTTCCCCCCTAATTGGGAGGCGGGAATAGTTAGCTCAAGTTATGTGGTTTTGTTTGAAAAAGAGAAAAATAATAACCTGGAGAGAGAGAAAAAAAATAGATAAATAAAAAAATAAATAATTAAACAAAGGGATCAAATACTCCAGGAATGGGTGGAGTCCTTCTAGAGGCTTTCATTTTTGGTTTGAGAAACAGAGGGAAAATGAAGGTGGCATAGAACAACTGTACATAAAGAATCGTCAAATAAAATATCCTGTGAGATTCCAAAAAAAAAAAAAAAAAAAAAAAAAAAAAAAAAAAAAAAAAAAAAAAAAAAAAAAAAAAAAAAAAAAAAAAAAAAAAAAAAAAAAAAAAAAGTACCGTATAAAGGTCATGGTATTGAGATAGAAATGTGGCAGTACACGTAAGAAAAGAAGAAAATAAATATAAATGTCGACATTCACTTCAATAGCCAAACCACAATAATGAGATCAACAAAAGATAGATAAGTAAATAATGATAATAAAAAAAAAGATTGTTTTGTGTTTTTTCCCCCCTGCAGATGCACAGTAACTATTGGGGTCATTCGAAAAGGAATTTCCTTTTCCTAGGAGATACAGGGTTTCTCCACCCTTGCCATATATAGTCACGGGATTAACTACAGACTCCTTTCAGGTTCATTTACTCTCCCCTTGGTGCTTTTGTATGGGAGATTTCTGCTGTATCCTGGGTGATAAAATCAGACCTCTGTATCTGGAGGTCTTGGCAACTACACAAGTCAAGGAGTTGAACTTCTGATTATGTTTTCCTGTGTGGTTCTAGAAGTTCTGTTCCCTTAGTGTCGTTCTTCTGTGATTGGCAGACCTGGTCTTTGCACTGGCCCTCGGGAGGGGCCTGTGTTTCCAGAAATCCCCTTCTGCTGCAATCCCCTTCTGTCTGTTCTCAGACAGACCTCTGGAACTAGGGGATCATAGTTGTTATGTAGGTCGTAGCTCACGCCCTAGACTATGGCTTTTTTATTGGTCCCAGTGTATTATAGTCTGGCCCTGGTTCTGTCAACCAGTCATCTGTAAATCACAACCTTGGCATATGGATAGACCAAAGGGTAACAAGTCTTCTGATTTTGTCTTATGGTTAGCTGGTGAGGTAGGATAACTTGCTCTTAGGTCGAGTTGTTCCCATTTTCCTCGTTGTCAGGGTATTTCATAATAGGGCTGGCACTTGTTGGTGTCAGAGCACTTTTACGGATGTCCCGGTTGGGATTTGTTTCCTGTGGTTGTTGTGATGAAGTATGTCGTTTCTATGTCTGTGATCCAGGGTTCAAGACTGGACGGTTGGTGTCTAGTCATCTGTGGTCTAAGTTGGGTCCACGTGACATATTTTCAAGGTAGGAGATACCCTTGTATTGTAAACAAGTATGAGTTCTTATCCCTAATGAATAAGAGCTCAGTTTTATAGATTTCCCCCCTTTTTTAGTGTGCCTTTGCAGGGAGAAAAGGTGTTACAGTATCTTCCCGGTGCATTTGAGGGTGGAGAGAGACGAAACCTAAAACAGGTCACACCCCCAAGGAAGATAAAGATAGAAATAAAAAAGCATGTGCTCACTTGTATATATAAAAAGAGAAAAAGATTTTTACGAAATGAAGTAAAAAAAAAAAAAAAGAAAAGAAAAATAAATCAAGCCACCAGGTGATGCAGGAGAGTATCTTGCACTTAGGGTAAAGCATGTAAAGAGGTAGTGTAATACAGGCCTTATACTTATGATGGTAGTATAGGTTTCCCTTTTGTCTTTTGAGGTTTTCTTGTGGGTGTGGGTTCCTGGGGACCTTTTCATCTCCCAACCTGACCTTCTTGAGATTGGCAAAAGATTTCTTTTTAAAAATATTTTATAAATTTTGTTAAAGCACCATAAGTTATGAATTTATAGTTGGTTTTTATATACATAACGTTTCATCACTGACCCCACCACCAGTGCCAGCTTCCCTCTCCAGTCTCTCTCTCTCTTCTCTTTTTTTTTGGGGGGGGCACACCCAGTTACGATCGTGGGTTACTCCTGACTATACTTATGTTCAGAACTCGATGGCTTGGGGGACCATATGAGATGCCAGGGGATCAAATTGCGGCCTGGCCTGGGTGAGCCATGTGCAAGGCAAACACTCTTACCACTGCACCATCACTCCAGCCCTTCTTTCTCTTTCTTTTTAAGTGAGATAAAATAGTTTTTTTTATTAAATAAAAGTTACTTAGGAAGACATAAGGAGAGAGAAACAAAGAACATGGGAGAGAACATGGGTTTCTCCAGAGTAGAAAAAGTCAGCAAAGAAACACAGAGACAAAGTGAAATATGTGTTCAATGAACAACAAAGGCTTGATGAAGAGCAAGACATTGTACATTTCTTAGGAAAAAACTCACTATAGTTTTTTCTGTATGAATGAAAGAAAACCTCACCTTTGGTCAACTCTGTGTCTTTGTGGACTTCTACCATATTAGCCGGTGTACATGGAATAATTTCAGGAGAGAAAACTTCAGGGTGCAATGCTAACTCAGCAGAAAAGTCCTGTGATCGATTACTGTAGTCTGTGGATCCTGATAATGTTCTGCTTAATTAAAACATATCCTTTATAACAAACAAGATAACCACAATAAACTATTTTTGAGATATGTAATAAATAACTACTTACACAGAAAAGTCATTCTGTTTGAGAATTTCCTGAAGTCTCTTCTGAAATTTTTTTTCACTTTCTGTTGCTGGCACAAACCTGCGGTCTTTGAATTTTAAGAATGCATTAAAAATGTAGATAGCAAATGAACAAAATATTATCTTAAAGTAGCTTGTACAAGACAAAAATACTGCTTTAATTGATCAAAAACACTAATTATCCAAGACACTATTTAAACACTATTTTAATTTTACTGTGGTTTAAGTAAGATGGTCACTATAGTATCATTAAAAAAAAACAAAACAAAAAAAAAAAAAAAACGAGGGCCCGGAGAGATAGCCCAGCGGCTTTTGCCTTGCAAGCAGCAGATCTAGGACCAAAGGTGGTTGGTTCGAATCCCGGTGTCCCATATGCCTGCCAGGAGCTATTTCTGAGCAGACAGCCAGGAGTAACCCAGGAGCCCAAAAACCAAAAAATAAATAAATAAATAAATAATGTCTTTAATATTTATTTAGTACCATAGCAATAGAACTGAAGGTAGGGCACTTGTCCTGCACACAGCTGACCTGGTTTGATCCTCAGTATCCTTTATGGTCCAACAGCTGCCAGGAGTTATTCCTGAGTGCAGAGCCAGGAGTAACCTCTCAGTAATGCCAGGTGTGCCACCCTCCAAAATTATTGTATTTAAGGCACATATTTATGTCCCTTAAAAATCCTTTGTTCACCCTAACATTCTTATTAAATGTAATAAGATAATAAATAAACTGAATATTTTTCTATGTGCAAGTAAGTACAAGGAAATAAAACCGAGTTTATATCATGCATACAGAAAAAAATTTGGGGACACTATTTCGTTGGTTCTATCTTCAAAGCTTGATGAGTTAGTGTTTCTAAGTTGAGATTCACAGTCATTTGTACATTTTTCTATAGATAATTTGATGATACAAAGTGCCAAGGAATGGTGAATAAAAAAAGACAGTGAAGACATCAATTTCTTACCAGTAGAGAAACAATGTATGATATTTTAGAAATAGTTGTAAAGGTAAATATTTACTAGTTTACAACAATGCATACTTTTTTGTTTTAGGTTCACATCCAGAGACACTCAAGCTCTTATTTCTGGTTCTGTGCTCAGGAATAACTCCAGAGCACATACATTTTAATAAAAAAAACAAAACAAAATTTAAAAGTAATTGATAAGTAAAAACTTAATGTCAAGGTAGAGACTCAATGACTTGAATTCTTCTATAAAAATATCTAGTTTTAGGGGCCAGAGAGATAGCACTGTGGTAGGACATTTGCCTTGCATGAAACCAATTCAGAACGAATGGTGGTTCCAATTCTGGTATCCCATATGGTTCCCCCTGCCTGCTAGGAGCGATTTCTGAGCGCCACCGGGTGTGACACCCCCGCAAAACAACAAACAAACAAAAATCTAATTTTAAAAAAACATGAGTACGATGCAAATTTATACCTTGTGATTCAGGTTGGTGAATTTGAGAAGTTTCATTTCTGTTTCTTCGTCGTTGTTTTTCATCTTCCCAAATGGCCTGAAGACCAGGGTTTCCACCAACTTGACCTGTAAGTCCAATACTTCAATACTTCAAGTGTCAAAGTATATTTAAAAACTTAAAATTAAAAACAAAATCTGAATTAAAAAATTAGAAACTAGGGCCCGGAGAGATAGCACAGCGGTGTTTGCCTTGCAAGCAGCCGGTCCAGGACTAAAGGTGGTTGGTTCGAATCCCAGGTGTCCCATATGGTCCCCCGTGCCTGTCGCCAGGAGCTATTTCTGAGCAGACAGCCAGGAGTAACCCCTGAGCACCGCTGGGTGTGGCCCAAAAAACAAAAACAAAACAAAACAAAACAAATTAGAAACTAAAACACTGAACTCTTCAAGATTATATGCCACCTTTTGTTTTTGTTTTGGGGCCATATCTGACAATGCTCAAGGGTTACTCCTGGCTTTGACTAAAGAATCACTCCTGGCAGTGTTCAGGGGACCTTCAAGAATGCTAGGAATCAAGCCTGGGTCATCAGCAATATACAAGACAAGTGTACTATCCCTGTACACACTGTACTATCTCTCTGTCCCCTAATGTCACCTCTTAATTGCCTGTGATAACAAATAAAATCTATTTCAATCAAAACATATGCTACTCCTGTTGTAAAGTTTTCTTTCTACCCATTCTAAAAAATTTACCAAGTCATTAAAATACAATCATTTGATAATGGGAAATAGACTTATAACTATCTATTCTGGCAAATAACCTAAAAATTATAAAATTAAAAAAATACAAAACACTATTTCAAGAAATAAGAGTACACAAGAAAATGGAAACATATCTTCTGCTCACTGATTGAGAAGATTAATATAATCAAAATGGCAATAATCCTCAAAGCATTGTACAGATTAAATGCAGTCCCTTTAAAGACACCTTGACATTTTTCAAAGAAATAGATCAAACACTCCTGAAATTAACATAGAACAATATCCACCCTATACCCCCTCCCCCTAGGGTAATTTTTGGGGAAAAAAATGGAGGCATCAATTTCCCCAACTTTAAACTGCACTACAAAGAAGTAATTAAAACAGTAAGAAATTGCACTAAGAAAGACCCCTTTAGATCAATGGAATAGAGTTAATACTATGACAGATACTCAGGTACATGAACAATTAATCTTTGATAGGGAGTCAAAAAAAAAGTGAAAAGAAAAACCCTTCAACAAGTGGTGTTGGGAAAACTGATTAGCAACATACAAAAAAATAAACTCTGATATCTTTCTAATGCTGTGCACAAATATCAAATCAAAATTGATTAAAGACTGATTTCAGATTTGAATTCATAAGGCATTCTTAAGTAAACAGGCAGAACTCTCCATGAAATTGCAGCTAAAAGAATCTTTAAGGGTGAAACAACACTGACAAAGCAGGTGGAAGCAAAGATAAACAAATAGAACTATATTAAATTAAGAAGCTTCTGCATCTCAGACGAAATGATTATAGGATGCAAAGACATTTTATGGAGAGAAAAAATTTCGCCACTGGTAGAACTTTGTAAGAAAAAAAAATCCAATTCCATCAAAAAAATGGGGAGAAGAGGTCAACAGGTTTTCCTCAAAGAAATATAAATCGCCAAAAGGCATATGGAAAATACACTTTATCACTAATCATCAGGGAGATGTAAATTAGAGCAACAATGAAAATGATCTCACATCAGAGAGTGGGTGAGGAGAGAAAGGGTCCCTGACTCACAAATGGCTGGAATGTTGACTAGTCTAGTTGAATGTCTAGAAATTAGACATTCCTAAAAACAAACAAACAAACAAAACAACCTAAGAACTAAGCTTCCATTTGACTCAGTACTCCATCTCTTAGAATATACCCCATGAGCCCAAAAACAAAATGGAGAAGAGACATTTGCCATTTGCATGCTTATGTTCCTTTTCTTTTTTTTTTTTTTTTGGTTTTTGGGTCACACCCGACAGTGCTCAGGGGTTACTCCTGGCTCCATGATCAGAAATTGCTCCTGGCAGGCACGGGGGACCATATGGGGCACCAGGATTCGAACTGATGACCTTTTGCATGAAAGGCAAACGTCTTACTTCCATGCTATCTCCCGGGCCCCGCTTATGTTCCTTATAACACTATCCACAATAGCTAAAATCTGGAAACAACCTAAGTATCCAAGAACAGATGGGTGTGCCTGGATAAAAGAAAATATAAGTATACACAATGAAATAATATTTTGCCATATGACTAAGATAATGTAATGAAATTTGCTACTACATGGAGGAACTGGGTGAGTATTATGCTGAGTAAAAGTATTCAGAAGAGAGAGACACATAGAATGATCTCTCTCATATGCAGGATACATCAAGAAATATAATGATGAAATAATGAATACCCAAAGCCAATGGAAACAAAGAACATGAGAATTGGTATTCAAGGAAAATATATCACTTGAAGGGACTGAGGAATAGGATAGGGAGTGATCTACGGTGAAGAAAAGCATTTAACCATGAGGAGGAGGTGGTGCTGAAAGGTGGTAAAGTACAATGTTTTATCTATACCAGCAACAGTATTGTAAACCACAGTGCAAAAAATTGTGTTTGTGTGTGTGTGTGTGTGTGTGTGTGTGAGAGAGAGAGAGAGAGAGAGAGAGAGAGAGAGTGAGAAAGAGAGAGAGAGAACACCTCTAAGTGTTCTAAGTGCTAAGTGGAAGGCAAGTGGGTGTGATGGGGACATTTGGAGGAAAACAGATACTAGTGAAGAAATTGGCATTGAAGCATTATATGCCTGAAACCTGATAATAAATAACTATAAATTTATGGTTAATAAATTTTTAAAAATAATAAAAAATAAGCTTTTAATTTGGTATCTAAAAAAACATTACATTCTATTTCATACTTAGGTCTCATTGTGGTAATCATCATGCCTTCCCTGTCAGTAATAAAACCTTATTTGAAACAAAATTAAAAAGGCAAAGTATATTAAATTCTCTGATGTTGGCTAATATATTTAGTGGTCACCCATCAGGTTCATAGCTATGGAAACATAATTGTACATGAAGATACATGAATATATTAAATTGGAAAATGAATGGTTAATCAGAAGTACAGATGCAATTCTCCTAACTTTTGTATATTGTGCTACTTCTGTAGTAATGTTTTCTCTACCATTTTTTCCAACTTACTTTAGCCATTAATTAAAATTTTCCTTATGTTTTGTTTTGGAGTGATAAATGGTGGTGCCAGGTAGACTTGGAATCAGCAACATATAAGGCAAGCAACTTGGTTCATGTGCTATCTCTCCAGACTGTAGTCAGACCATAGTCATTGTTTTTTAAAATAAAATAGATTTGGGAGCCAGAGTAATTACATAGCAGTAGGCATTTGCCTTGCACGCAGCCAATTCAGGAAGAACCCTGGCTTGATTTCCAGCATCCTATATGGTCCCCAAGCCTGCCAGAAGCGATTTCTGAGTGAAGAGCTAAGAGAGCCTTAGTGGCCCAGGTATGACACCCCCCCCCAAAAAAAAAAACAACCAAAAACAAGATTTTAAAAATAAATACCTTCAGTGCAAGCCACTAAAAGGGAAGGAGGAGTAGTGTGTGTGTGTGTGGGGGGGGGGGGAGAACAGGCGGGGAGGGGGGGGGAGGGAAACTAGGGACATTAGTGGTGGGAAATTTTCATGGGTAAAATTTTCTAAGGTAATTAGTGGTGGGAAATTTTCATGGGTAAAAGTTTCTAAGACTGAAACTCAATCACTAATAACTTAATGGCCACATTATGAAAAGAAAAAAAAATCAATTGCTCTAAGGGATTTCATCTCCATCACAGCAATGACAACAACAAATTTATATAAATAAAAATATATGAATACCTTCAATGTCCAATCGATTTAAGATGTCAGCAGCTACAGCATCTACTTCTAATTCACAGGTACTTTGTGGTTCAACACCTTCCAGTATTAAAGAGCTGTATTAAATAAAAAAGTAAATACTACTAAGGACAAATTTTTTTATACAATTTAAACACCTATTTCATGCCTAAGTAGTAAATAGAAAAACTGGTCATATATTAATTTAGTTATTCATGACAAGTGATATATCTACATATAAAGAAAAAATAGAAAAAAACTATAATGACAGATTTACTGAGATACTTTTGCAGAATGTGCTACATATTTTGGTTCATTATATTTTCTTAAGAAAAATATGGTGTTTTATTCTGTGGCTCATAATCCAAAAAGAGTTGGGTCACAAAGAGAAAAAAAGAGATGCATGAAATAACTATAAAAACATACAATCATTTGTCCAGAAGCATCTTTCTTGGTAATTAGAAGCTGTGCTTGGTTTTTGGACCACATTTGGTGGTGCTCAGGGATCACCTTGGGCAGGTTTGGAAGATCATTTGGGATATTAGTAATGGAACTTGGGTTGGCCATGTTCAAGGTAAACATCCCACCCATAGACTAATTCTTGGACTATTACTCTAGTCCAAGAATCATACATAATTTTCTAAACATGAGGAGAAAGGGCAAGGAATAAGACGTCATGGAAAAGCACATGCTTTGTATCTATGTAATTTCTGGCACTCCCTAACTTAAAAAAAAAAAAGAATTACAAAAAGAGAAAATTGAAGTGAGTTTATGAGAATGCACTCGGTACATTTTACTACTAATGAGTAAGGAAATAATTTTCTTGATAATGACTAAACTGAGAAGCCATCTGAGTTCCATAGTAGGATCATAGGAAGTCGTGGAGCCATGAGATCATTCATTTTTAATGAATGAGGGTTATGTCCTCAAAATGTTCATTCACTCCAAAGCATTTATGAGTAAATTCTAAATTTCATTCCATCAGGGGCACAAAAGACAAATATCCCGGCTCTATAAATTAGGTGTAGTGTGTGATCCTTATCAGTCAAAAACTTAGATCATCTATCATCTTGCCCTCTGTCTCAATTCTTTCAGTATAATACCATCCATATTAATCTATATGTAAGAAAAATTCATGAATTCATTTTCCCTGTGTTATATTCCATAGTATATGTACCACAGTTTCTTAATCCACTTATCTGTTCTTGTGTACTTTGAATTATTTCCAGAATTTGGCTGTTGTGAATAGTGCTACAATGAACATAGAAATGAAGAGGACATTTCTGCATTGTGTTTTGGGCTCCTAGGGGGACCATAAGAAATGCTAGGGATTGAATCTGGGATGCCCATATGCAAGGAAAATGCTCTTCATACTATGCTATTTCTCTGGATATATATATATATATATATATATATATATATATATATATATCTCCTTAATATATATATACCCTGAATACACATATATATATATCTTTCTTTTTTTTAATTAAAGTAACAAGAATGATGGAAGGGGGAGTTAATGTTTTGCGGCTCTAGGATTGAACTCAGAGTTTCACAGAAAGTATGGATTCTGCTGGTGAACATTTTTTAGTATTTCAAGAGAAAAATATTAACAATATCTTATTTTTCATATCTATTCTAAGGAAAGCTTGAGGGAAAACTGTTGCCATATGAGTTTTAATACCAGGTCCAGAGCAGTGGACAGGCAGTAGATGCTTTGCCTTGCATGCGCTAACACAGGATGGACCTTGGTTCGATTCCCCCGGCATCCCATATGGTTCCGCAAGCCAGGGACTATTTCTGAGCACATAGCCAAGAGTAACCCTAGAGCATCACTGGGTGTGGCCCAAAAACAAAAAATAATTTTAATACATGTAAATATCATTGACAAAAGAAGTATATCAACTTATTACAATATAAACTTTGTCACTTTCCAAAAATGATCTCCACATGGAACACTTGATAGTTCAAAAGAGTATGCTCATACCTCATGAGGGAAGCCTGTGAGGAATGATCACTGGCATCCCATTGGTTTCACTGAGCACTACTGGCACTGACTCCTACATATAGAGCAGGGAATAGCCCCTGAGCACCACTGGGTATGGCCACAAAACCAAAATATAAATTTTATTCTCCATGTGAAAGGTTTTTATCTACACAGATTTTTAAGAAAAACAACTATTCTATGAATTAAAAATAATAGTTTATAGTCAAATCTTGTTTTTATACCAAAAAATTCACAATTTTTAAAGAATTATACTGTAAATGTAAAGGGTGACATTTTCAGGAGTCAAACATTTGTGACAAAGGAGAGAAACTATGACATTAAAAGCTGCAACCAGGCTTAATTTGATTAAGCAAAAGCTTAACTGCTTTTGCCTTCATTACAGTACTTCAGACAATTAGAAAAGGAGCTATTCCAAGAGAAAGAAAGATTTCAGGAATAGATTTTAGTTTATATAGTAAATAGAAAAAGTTAAGAATTTAGTAAGACAAAAAAACAAAAACAAAAAAAAAAGAATTTAGTAAGAATAAAAAAAAAAGAAAAAAGAATTTATAAGAAAATACATGCATACTGTTAATTTTACTCATCCAAGAAAAGCAGATAAGCATATGACTGTGATTAAAAATGAGCATATTTTAAATATGCATGTCTATAACTTAGCACACAAGGACAAAGACTACAGTTTATCATTTTAAACCTCTCTTTAAATCATGTGATGGGGGGCCGGGCTGTGGCGCTGGAGGTAAGGTGCCTGCCTTGCCTGCGCTAACCTAGGACGGATCGCGGTT
>PVKC010004881.1:0-34560 GCA_004027635.1 Crocidura indochinensis | reverse complement strand
GGGGGGGGCTGATTTTTGCACAGGACTTGCAGCATATGAAATCTATCATGGGCAAGCCCTTATTTAGCTTAACTTCTAAGAAAAGTTCTCAACCCCGTAGAAAAAAGTCACCAGAAAAGCTTAAAATACAAAATAACCTACATCCTAGCAAATATCATTTTAGTCATAACTACAGGATGAGGTATAGGCATAAGAATCTTTAAAAAAAAATGGGGCTGGAGAGATAGCACAGTGGTAGGGCATTTGTCTTGTACACAGTCCTGTACCAGGACAGGATGGTGATTTGAATCCCAGCATCCCATATGATCCCCTGTGCCTGCCAGGAACAATTTCTGAGCACAAAGCCAGGAGTAACCCCTGAGTGCCGGCTGGTGTGACCCAGAAACCAAAAAACCAAAGCAAACAAAAAAAAGTATCTTTAAAATATAATTTAAAAGGGCCAGAGCATTAGCACAGCGGTAGGGCATTTGCCTTGCAAGCAGCCAATCTAGGACTGACCTTGGTTTGGTCCCTGGTGACCCATATGATCCCCCAAGCCAGGAGCGATTTCTGAGCATGTAGCCAGAGTAACCCCTGAGCGTCACAGGGTGTGGCTCCAAAAGTAATCAATCAATCAATAAGAGCGCCTTCGGTGTTATTATAATGTGCAGGTGGCAAAGCAAAAAAAAACAAACAAAACAAAACAAAAAAACCCAAAAACCAGAGACAGTGAGAGTCACATTTATTTCTCTTTCCCCAGATGACAAAGAGATCTCAAATGGATTCTTGGGATACACAAGACAGCATTAAGATCTTTTTTTTTTTTTTTTTTTTTTTTTTGGTGATGTACAAGACTGAACCCAAAAAAGTATAAAATGGTGTTTTACATAAATACAGCCAAAGATTTGGAGAACTTGCCTTTGAACTACTCCAGTGAGCAATGGTTACCTGTGAAGATGATGATCATTATCAGGAAGACCTGCAAAGAGTGGTATATATTTTCCCTTCTTTGGGGATGTACTCAGTGTTCAAGCTGTTTCTGGTACATTTTCCACCTTGAACAGTCAGAAATCAATGTTTTCTGGGTTTCCAGTTCATTTAGCAGTTATTCTGAAGAACTGATTTCAGTAATCAGTAGAGTAATGCTTGCTTCTTTCTTCACAGACCTCATGATCTGTTTTCCAAGTAGGACATTTAAACTATAACAGTGAAAATACAAGCAACTAGAGGAAATGGCAGGATACCATCTACCTTCTTCAAATGAACACAAATTAAAAAAAAATTCTAGAAGTCAAAGAGAGTGCAGCAGGCAAAGAGTTCCCCTTGTATGCAGCTGATGTTGGTTCAACCCCCATCACTGCATATGGTTTCCAGAGCCTTGCCAGGAGTAGCACCTGAGAGTAGGAGCAAGAAAAAGTAAGCCCTGAGCAGATTCAGGTATGATCGCTAAACAAACAAAAGTTGTCTCTAAATCTGTTAATATAATAATCCCTAAAAAAGGGCACAAATGCGCATCATAGATCACAAATGTTGTTTTGAGTCACATATTTCTAGTAAAACTCTACCAAGTAGATGAATGTAAAATGGACAAATTGCTATACAGTTATTTATGTACATGGTTTCTATTCTTCCAAATTATTTTCATGAAGTTCAAAATATTTGCATGATATGAAATGTAATAGGAAAGAAAATAAATTTAAGTCCTTCAAATTGTCAGAAATGGGTAACATGGGGCTGGGGGAAAAAAGAAATGGGTAACACAGAAAAGAGTTCAAAAGTCTCAGGATGAATAAAGATGGCACTGAAACCTCTGGAATTGATTTCTACATTTTCATTTCTTTGTTTTCACATTTCCACAAGTGACTAGAATTTCCACAAATTATTTATTCCTTCCTTGAGAAACTTCATTTAGCTATTTTATCTGTGCTATTATCTATTTATCTGGTGCTATTAACTCATAATTTTACAATAAGTCCCCATCACACAATATGATTGAGGTTTAATTTTAAAAAGTATCCAAAAACACACAAAATAGGAAAAATATCACCCTAATGCATTTGGGAAGAAAGAACCTATTAAAGAGAGCAAGTATGTCTGGCAGAATTCTAGAGATGACAGAAAACAAGAAAAAACAAAATTTCTTAATGCTATTTAAATATGCACACAGGAGACAAGGAGATGTGCTAGGACAGAGAATCAACAGGAACTCTTGTCTTCCTGCACATAAAACAGGGCTTCATTAACAATAAAGAAACAGGTGTCTTGGGACCCATTTATACAGGCTATTAACTATTATGAGCTGCTGGTATCCAAATTTATTTTAGTACTAGGCAACTGATTAAAAATAAATACCAATTTAAATTCCATCTATTAGCATGTGAAAGCAATGCCTAGCTTTCCAGAGTCTAATTTAATACAAAAGTATTTTCCTATAGTCCCAATAACAAAGGATACTAAAGTTTATATATGATATTTCCCAGATTCCAAAACAAAGCCTTTTATATTAAATAAATGTCATTTGAATGTCAAAAATGATCAAGTGGCCTTTTGTTTTAACCTTAATCTTAGTCAGCCAAACTTGTTTGAACTAAATTTTTATTAAACTTAAAAAAATACAGAAACACGCATCTATTTTTCAGTGATTAAAGGAAATTTCATAGAACAATTTGTAGCCTCCAATTCAAACATGTCACCATTATTTTTATAATATTCATTTTCAAAGATGTGAGTGGCAATGGTCATACTATATAATAATGCTTACTGTCACATAATGAACTGATTAATAAATTACATATTTGAATATTTATGAGGACTATCACCTACATCTTATTAAATCATAATGCAACAAAAATGTCTTACTAAATCATAATGCAACAAAAATGTTTGGAACAGTAGACCTGAAGCTACAGCAGGGATACTCTAATTCAATATGCATTTCTTTTTTTTTATTTTTTTTTTATTTTTATTTTTTTTTTGGTTTTTGGGTCACACCTGGCACTGCTCAGGGGTTACTCCTGGCTCCATGCTCAGAAATTGCTCCTGGCAGGCACAGGGTACTATATGGGGCACCGGGATTCGAACCAATGACCTTTTGCATGAAAGGCAAACGCCTTACCTCCATGCTATCTCCCGGGCCCCATCAATATGCATTTCTACAACCAAAAATCAAGGTATATGAAAGCTAAATTACCTACTCGGGGAAAGCATAGTAGCAATATTTCACCACAAAAAAATTTTAAGTACTATAATCCAGTAAAATAAACATAGGACTACCAGTTGTCCAAAAATGTGAAAATTGAATGTGCATGTTGTTGCTGATGCTATTTCAAACTGTTACATTTACCTGTATCTTGATTAAAATAATACAAGCTTGGTTTATTGTTTGCATACATCCTCATGGTGATATTATTTATACTTAAGCTTATTGTACTATTATATTATATATAGCATATTATTCTATGTTATATATTACTGTACATATTATATATAACATATTATATATATAGTATACTATACCATACTATTGTATAAAGATAGTGCAGTAGGACTACAGCTACAACTATCTACTAAATAAAATGTTGAAAATTTGATAGATTGATGAGAAGCCAAAATTTGAATGGTGATTCATTTTTCTTTCCTTGTTTTTGCTTTTATTTTAGTTACTCCCAAAGGTACTGACGGGGGAGCCGGGAGGTGGCGCAGGAGGTAAGGTGCCTGCTGCCTTGCCTAGGACGGACCACGGTTCGATCCCCCGGTTCCCATATGGTCCCCTGTGCCTGCCAGGAGCGACTTCTGAGCGCGTAGCCAGGAGTAACCCCTGAGCGTCACTGGGTGTGGCCCAAAAACCACAAAAAAAAAAAAAAAAAGGTACTGAAGGCCTATTCCTGGCTCTATGCTCAAAAACGATCCCAGGCTCTCCGTGGCCCCTTCTCTCCTACCTCTCTTCACAGTGGTCAGTTGCTCTATACAGGATTTGGCTTTTTTCTTTTTAATTTTTATTGTGGTCAAAGTGAATTACAATTATTTCATAGAAATATTTAAAGCACATAGTGATAATAAGGATTCGGCTTTTGAAAGACTTTTGGCTTGATGACATTTCCAGATCTGTGACTGCTGCAAGCCATTTTTCAGACTCCACAACTACTACTGCTACTGGCTAAAGTTATGCTCTGGATTTCGTCTCCGCCCACCCCCCAATGACTTTCAAAAGACTTTAAAGGGATATGCATATATATATTTTGGTTTTGGTTTTTTGGGCCACACGTGGTGATGCTCAGGGGTTACTCCTGGCTATATGTTCAGAAATCGCTCCTGGCTTGGGGGACCATAAGGGACACCAGTTCCGTCCTGGATCAGCTGCTTGAAAGACAAATGCCCTACCACTGTGCTATCACTTCAGGCCCCATGTATATTTCCTTTGTATCTTTCTTAGGTGAATTTTCTTAATAGGTATAATCTTATTATGCATTTCCTTATGTAGATGTAGTTTTCCTCACCCCCTTTTTGGACTTATTTAGTAGGAAATTCTAGAAGCTATGTTTTTCTTGGGTTTTGTGTTCCTATTAGATCCAGGTTATGAGGATTGTTTAGCTTGTTAGTTTTACCCCCATATGCACCAACAGAATCCTGTGGCATTGTTTCTTTTTGCGTAGGCATATTAAAATGGGGATCTAGGGATAGGAACTCATTTTTTTTTTACCCTATTTGTTATACTGACTTGACTTAGACTTCAGTTGATCATATGTCAGCTATTCACCCCCAAACCTTGGATCCATCTTTGGAATTGACAAGATTTTCTTCTGCTCCAGCTCCAGGAATCAAACCTCTACCAAAGAAGGCCCTAATGCTGCCCTGGCACTGATTTGCTCCAAGGTGGGTTCATATGACATCCTGAATTGGAAACAGCAACGACTTGCTTTCAGGACTGGTTTCCCTGTCTTGTCACCTAATGGTGAGATGAAACCAGGGAGACATTTTGTGACACTCTAACTTTGACATAGCATCTGTGCAAAAACTGAAACATGATTGTCACAACCATGATTGAGGAGAACTTTTCCTGGTACCAAGAAGAAATACTTTGGGGTTAGACAACTTAGCATGCCTGAAGCCTATAGTTGATTTATGGCAGGATGCTTCATGGGTAGGGGCATGCTGTTTTTAGGCCAAAGGTTTTTATCTTTCTTTTCTCCCCAATTATTGCTGCACCTATGTAAAATAAACCGCCACCTTTTTTTTAAATATATATTTTAGATTAGGTAGGGACTCCTGCCTTTTTTCATAGAACTTTGAGACACGAATTACTTTGTTTTACTGCATATTTTTGCATTTTTCTATAAAAGTAAGAAAGTAGATTCTTTGGTCTTCCTCCACTAAGCTGTTTTACTTCTTAGGAGCAAAAGGCTTGTATGGTCGAATTCCTGGCTTGAGTGTTGGAATTCCTGAACCCACTTTTGCACCCTTACACTGTGTGGATTATTTCCTGCATCGAAGTTTGCTTCCAGACCCACATATCTTTAGGTTCTAGTTTTGGAGCCTGGGGCTCCACTTATAGAGGGAGACCCATGGACAAGTCAAAGGTGACTCTGAGGTACTCGCCTGGCCAAATCCTTCAGGAAAGCTCAAGAATGTCTTAGTTCCAGAGTCAGTATAAATCCCTGACCCTGGTCTCAAAGAACAAAATCTGAAACAGAAGTCTCTGTTAGGCTGAAATGACATTCATGGAACCACAGGTGAGAATCTAAACAGATCCCAGGTCCATGGCCATGAGGCCAAATCATTCACCCCCACAGACAGTCATCCAATCATCCAGAATTTAAAACCTTCCCAATTTTAAATTCATGAACTAAGGTCAGTGCTATTTCAGCACAACTTTATTAGATAAATGCACCCCTGGATCCACATCAGAGTTCTCACCACAGCAGTCCTTAAATTCAATCAGAAGGGATTAACACAATATCTAACTCAGAAGCTTCAAATGCAGTCCTCAAGCAAGGTGATCAGTCCTGCCTCAGCAATTAAAGAAATGCCCAACCAGTTTCTATGGGGCTTCCTGTCCTAACTTATACCCCTCCCTATGCACATACCAGTCTGTACATCCTAGCCTTAAACTGATTTGCTATTGGCTCATTTCTGCACTTCTGCCCAGGGTATATCTCATCCGATATGCCACAGTCTGTTCTCAATAAAGAGGGAGACTCCAGAACAACTTCAGAGTTGTGCTCTTTCCTGTTCTGCAGCTGAGTCAGCAGACTGTGGCTCCCAGGAGGAGCAGTTCTGATCCAACGTTGGAGTCATGGCCAACACATCTCATTGAGGCCTCCAAAAATGTTAGGGAATGTCACAGGATCTAAACTTCAGCCAAGGTGATGGAAGAGAATGGACTTTACTTGTAAATCCTTGTCAATTGTTTTTCACTGTCCATTTTTTCCTATTTCCCTCGAAGATCTTTGTTTTTGTTTTTGGGTCACACCTAGCAGTGCTCAGGGCTTATTCCTGGCTAAGGGAACCATACGGAGGCAGACAGGAAGAAAAGAATCTCCACATGGCAATGAATTCTTTAGGAATTCTTCTTGAGAGGTAGTAAAAATTCTGAAGATGTCATAAAATTGAGAAACGATTGGAGAAGTCACTTTGCCACTGATGAGAGTTTCACCAGGTACCTCTGAAGTCCAGAGAAGGCTGGACCCCTCTGAGATAAGCTCCAGCAGGAATAATAAAAAAAAAAAAAAAAAAAAAGTAAGAAACTAAGGGGAAAAAAAACGAAAGGATGGGGATCTCAAGTACATTGGTAGAGTTAAAACGGGACAGAAACTAAATATCCAAGCCAATATCAACAGCAATGGAATCAAGAGACCCAAATTTTAACAATCTAAACTTAAAATGGGCCTGTTACCCTGGCTGGCCAGGGGGCAAAAAGTGCATTCTGGGAACATTGGTGGAGGGAGGTCTACACTAGTGGTGAAACTGGCCCTGATTCATTGTATGTCTGAAATCCAACTACATGTGACTTTGCAAATCACAGTGGTTTCAAGAAAATTAAATTAAATTTAAAAAAATTACCCCAGGCAGCACTCGGGGAACCATATGCAGTGCTGTGGACTCAAACTGAGGTCGGCTGCATGCAAAGTAAGTGCCATAACCTCTGTATTATTTCTCTGGCCTTATATTATAGTGATATTTTAAATGGAAATAATTGAAACAATCCAAGATTTTCAACCTTAGAACCACTGGCATTCTGAATTGGAAAGTTCTTTGTGGTAAGGTTTGTGCACTGCAGCTTGTTTACAAGCATCTCTCACCTCTCCACAAGTAGATGCCAGCAGCATCCCCCACTTAAAACACAATTCTCTCAAGGCACTGCCAAATGTCCCCAGGGAGGCAAAGCTATCCCTGCCTGTGAAACACTGGATAAGGGAGACTAATCTACCTTATGTTGCTTTTCAAACTAATGATACATGTTAAATATCACCCAGAGGCAAAGCAAATCTGGAGCTTTAGTATTTTTTTTTTTCCAAGAGAGCTTTGGCTCTAAAGGCATCAAGCAGTAGGATATTTAGTTGGGGAATTAAATTGCCAATTCAATATTAAAATGGGTTTAAATTCTATGGGCTTTGTACCAATGGCTAGCAAAAGGTCTAAGGAAATAGGAATTAGATCATGTGCCTAATGAGAACTAGTTAGTCTTTTATCATATTAAAGTTTCTCAAATTGGAATTGCTCTGCCCCCTTCAAGAAGCCCTTGGCACTTCTTTTTCCTACTCCCACAAATAGTTTAACTTGATGATTTACTAATGCACAAGTTTCAGTCAAGTGCAATTCTTTTTTTTGTTTGTTTGTTTGTTTGTTTTGGTTTTTTGGGTTTTTTTTGGTTTTTGGGTCACACCCGGCAGCGCTCAGGGGTTACTCCTGGCTCCATGCTCAGAAATTGCTCCTGGCAGGCACGGGAGACCACATGGGGCACTGGGATTCGAACCGATGACCTTTTGCATGAAAGGCAAACGCCCTACCTCCATGCTATCACCTGGGCCCCAAGTACAATTCTTGATTTAGGAGCAAGCTATTTAGTCTGCGTATGGCTTATCTAATGGTCTAGGAGCAATAATACGATAAATTTTGTTTCTGTTTTTTATTTTTTTGTATGGAAAATTATTATAAAATCCTTAATTTCTTACTGTCCAAAGATCTCACAAATACTTTATTATATGATTATTTCTGAATATTAGATAAAAAGTCAAGTAACTGAGGTAGCCAAGCAAATGTCAAGTCTATATAACTGATGCTTTCCTATAACTCTCCCTAATGCAACTTTCTTTCTTCCTCTCTTTCTCTAACTTCATGCCTGCTAAAGCATAAAACTGAACAATTGTAGGATGATGGTAGTGTTTCATTCAAACTCAGATATAAGGTTATGAAAATCTCTACAGAAGATCACTAAAAGAAAAAGATGAAAAGTGAAAGAGATGTTTGAGAATTAGTGACCAAATATGCACTGACTCAGTATCAAATCTGACAAGTATAAGTTCTGCTGAAAGGATTCTATGGAGTGCTGCTTAATCTTTCTTTGATCATAGTCCCCTCCTGTGGCTGCTCTATCCTACTTGTTGACCCCCGAGATTCATGTCAAGGCCTCCCATTTATGGAATTTTCACCTGTGCCCCCTTGGAATATTCTAGAGATCCACAAGAAGTCACATGGCCCCTCACTGAGAAACAATGGTCTATGCAATCAATACCTAATCTATGGACCAGAACTGGCCTGTAGGTACAGAAAGGTTGGAAACCATTGATCTATCACAGTGGTTATACATGTGGGCCCATGGCATATTATGCAGGGCAGGTGCCCTGGTCTGTACGTATGAAAAGGCTGAAGAACAGGTTTACCTGTACAGGCCCCTCTGTTTTGGGAACATGCAGGCTCTGCATTGAAAACAAACAAAAACTAATTTTGTTTGGACAACTGATTAGTTTGGGAATCAAAACCATCAAGAGTGCACTAGAGGCAGGAGCAGGGGCGCAAGCGGTAAGGCGTCTGCCTTGCCTGCTCTAGCACGAACCGCGGTTCGATCCCCCACCCCCCACCCCCGGCTTCCCATACGGTCCCGCAAGCCAGGAGCAATGTCTGAGCGCATAGCCAGGAGTGACCCCAAGCGTCACCGGGTGTGGCCGGGGAAAAAAAAAAAAAAAAAGAGTGAACTAGTCCTTTATTACTTTGTCTTTACTTAAACAGTTACCAAGAGGTCTACCATCCCTATAAAGAACAAATTTTTGTTTATTTAACACTGGGAAACAGAAGAGTGGTTTGTGTTTTGACAAAATGAAGCCTTTGGACTGAAAAGTTCTGCTAATGTTGTTTTGTTTTGATTTTATGTACAATAATGTCTCCAACATTAGAAATTTTGACATAATCTGCTAAATCTAAATTTACATACTGGGCAATATTTGCACTAACAAAATCTAATTGGAACAATTTATGGTACATTAAAACTTAGTTTCAAATGTTAAAGACACGGAGAAATTTGATTTAGAGAACAATGTATTTTAGTTTTAAAAAAACTGTAATGCCAAAGTATTTTGCATCTAATGCTATAATAAGCATATAATTACAATATTCATGATGCATGATAAATATTCAAAATTCCATTTAAAAATCTTCATTGTAAGAAAAGTCAGAATTTAAACAAATGATGTTCTACATTTTAAAAATGATCTCTCTCTTCTCTCTCTCTCCTCTCTCTCTTTCACACACACACACACACACACACACACACTACTAGTTTGAGGCTTGCTCCTCAAGCCCGTGTTCTCTCTTTCTCTTTTTTTTCCCTTGGTTTTGGTTTTAGGGTCACACCCGGTGGTACTCAGGGGTTGCTCCTGGCTCTGCGCTCAGAAATTGCTCCTGGCAGGCATGAGAGATGATATGGGATGCTGGGGGCTTTCCAGCACTTCAGGATGATCCTGGTGGTCCCTAGGACCAGAGGGGCCCAAGTTGCACAGCATCCTCAAGCCTTAATATTCAAACCCTACATATCACCAGAACAATAAAGTAATCTTAAATCCTCTAAGCATTATGTGGGAATTGTTTCCCATGTCTTACCCACCACACCCCCAAATAATAGTTAGACAGAACAGCTCAAAATAATACTTTTACAATCCTTGAATTCAAAGACATACACTTCATGGAAACTGTTGAATTACTGAACTCAGGGAGGAACCTGGTTCTACACCATGAGCTGCTCCCACCTCCACTCTTGAGTGTCTCTGTGAATGTTTGTTCCATCAGGGCAAGATGTAAAAACCATAAGTTCTGGCACCTCAGTTAGATGAGGCTCACTGGATCTGGAACTCCATCCATTAGAGTGGCAGTCTCCACAGCAAAGAAATAAAAATGGCCAGTAGCTCTGTAAGTGTAAGGAAGGCAACATGATAGGAACAAGAGGCAAACAAGCCAACTGGTCAGGGAGTTATTAGGGATATAATTCCAGGCGGCTTGAGCCTATATGTAAAGACTAACTACAAGACTGTGTGCCTTGTACCCAGATATTCACAGGTAATGGAACTGTATATGTTCCATTATATGTATATGTTCCTGTATGTAGAGGCTAACTACAAGACTGTGTACCTTGTACCCAGATATTCACAGGTAATGGAATTGTAGTATGTGTGGGTGAGATCTAAGAAGAACCAATAAGAATAAAAATCAAGACAGACTAAGCATGTCTCCCTGCCAGGCAATATCTATCAGGAAAAGTTGACAGCACTGCTGGCTGGAGGCATTTCAGCATAACTTGTGGCCAATCTTGTTTAACACTATGCTATGCAGACACAAGAGCAACCCAACCCCTCAAAAGTCAGGCTGTGAAATAAAAGCATGAGGGCAAAGTGAGCAGAGAAAGCAGCTCCTGCACTTTGCAATAACACAGACTTTAAAAGATTTAGACCAGGAGCCTTGGAATACAAATAATCACCAACGGGACCTGTGGAGGAAGTAAGCAATAAACTAGAGTTGCAACAACCCATTACTTTAAATGTTCAGTAGTCAATGAAAAGCTATGTGTCTCATAAGAAAATGGAATCCATAAAAAAGCAGTTAATAGAAAAAAGTCTGTGGTCTTTAGATCTTAAATTTAGCAACTATTGGGGGTCGGGCGGTGGCGCTGGAGATAAGGTGCCTGCGCTAACCTAGGACGGACCACGGTTCGATCCACTGGTTCCCCATATGGTCCCCTGTGCCTGCCAGGAGCGACTTCTGAGCGAATAGCCAGGAGTAACCCCTGAGCGTCACCGGGTGTGGCCCAAAAAACCTAAAAAAAAAAAAAATTAGCAACTATTTCAAATAGAATAAATAACTTTCTCAAAAACTAAATGAAACTCTTCCTAAAGAGTTAAATAACTTTAACTATAATTTCTAGTGAAAATTAAAAATACTGAACTGGTATAAAATGAAAACTTCGTGAGAGGATAAAATCTTTCAGTGGTTTAAGAGAAAAATGGAATCAGGAAGTTTGAAGACAGACTAATAGATTGTTGTATTTGGACAAGAGAAAAAAAAAAGACCAAAGAAAAATGAACAGAATCTCAGAGACCTTGGAGATAATAACAAGTATTTTCATATAAATGTAATAAGGTGAGAAGTAAGAAACGAGCAGGAAAATGTTTGAACAATATTAACCCGAAGCTTCCTAAATTATGAAAAAAACACATTAATTTATAGAGCCAAACTACTTATTGAAAACTTACAAAAAACAAAAACAAACTCCAAAAGACCTTGACACATCATAATTTGCTACAGGATAAAATGTAACAATGAAAGTGACAAGACAAAAGTGACTTATGTACTAAGTAGTACTACTGTAACATTATTACAGCTGATTTCTCTTCCAAAACAATGGTGGTCAGAAGCTAGTAGAAGGTTTTATTTAAAGTTACTCTTGGGGAGAAATTTGGCCACAAAAGAGGCTTTATCTTATTAAATGTGCCTTAAAAATCAAAGTGATTTGGAGCTAGAAACAGAATAGGAGTTAAGGCACTTACCTTACGTGCAGCTAACCCCTATGGTCAATACTGCAGATGGTCCCCTTTGCACTACCAAGAGTCATCTTTGAGCACAAAGTCAGGAGTAAACACTCAACACCACTAGTGTGGACCCCCAAAATAAAAATAAGCAAAATAAAAGTGAATTAAAGATACTGAGACAGAAATGGAGAAAATTTATCAGATTTGAATTACCCAATAATGCTGCTAAAGGAAGTTCATTAGATTTAATAAAAGTGGTTACCAAATAATAATATAAATCTTCAAGAAAAAAGAAAGAGTACCCAAGATGGTAACTACTTGGTTGAATGGAAAAGATTCTATAAATGTTTTCTCACTTAATTTTCCTAGAATTTATCAAAGTTTAGCAGTTTTATATGAAGCAAAGGGTTGTAAACTAGTGGTAGAGTTACAATCTGTCTGTTTAGAATATATTTTAATAATAATAACTACAAAATAAAGGCTAAAAGATATATATTCGAGACCCAGCTCATGGCTCAATGGTAGACAGATTATACTATGCAGGCACAAGGCTAAGGATCCTAATCATTGCACTACAAGCTGATTATGATCCTGGTGGCAATGCCTTTGAACTCCTAGCATGGCAACAGAAGTGTCTGATCTCTGAAAGCAGTGTAACCAAGAGTATGTAGCCTCACAACTAAAGGACATGCTACTCTTCCTTAGTCATTGCAAATCAATTATACTGAAGGAAAGTGACAGGGAGGGAGATATAGTTGAGCAAATATGCAGATTTTGCTAGAATTCAATTCAGTATTGGGCTGAATTAGACTGTGATCAGTAAGTACATATATTGTAATGCTTAGAACAAACAGTTAACAACAACAACAACACCGGGACCATAAAAACAGATGAGCAGCTAAAGAAACTGGTATATTTATACAATGGAATTCAATGTAGTCATTAAAAATTTTAAAAATTGCTAATACGTGGATAGACATGGAGATTGTTATGCTGAGGAATATAAATCAGAGGAAGAGGAATATAAATCAGAGGAAAAGGAATAGAAATAAAATAATCTGGGCCAAAGCAATAGCACAGCGATAGGGTGTTTGCCTTGTACACAACTGCCCAGGACGGACAGTGGTTCAAATCCCGGCATCCCACATGGTCCCCTGTGCCTGCCAGGAGCGATTTCTGAGCGCAGAGCTAGGAGTAACACCTGAGGGTAGCCAAGTGTGGCCCCAAAACAAAACAAAACAAAACAGAACAAAAAAAATAGAATAATCTCACTCATTTGTGAGATATAAGAACAATAAGAGAAAGTATAGTAATAATAACCAGAAAATAGAGATGAGGATCAGGAGGTCCAGCCCAGGATAGGAAGGAACCTTGCTGCAAAAAGCAGTGAGTGCAGGTAGAAAAAAGAAGAGTCTACGATGACAATGATAGTTGAAACTGATCACTCCAGAGAAGAACTTGGTGTTAAAAGGGGACAAAGTGACACTCAAGGTACCTCTCCATTAACAATAATGCAAACCAATGTCTAAAAGAAAAAGAGTTTTTTTTCCATTTACCCTTTGATTTCCATGTAGCATTTACACTGTTATTCTATAACATGATCTGTTCTAACTATGTTCCATATGCACTAGAGAAGAACATATATTTATTTAGCTTTTTCTAGTATGGAGTCCTATAAACATCTATAAATCCAGGGTCTTGGATTTGCAAAGAATGCATGCTAAATTGAACCTCACCCCTAGCTCAAAGTATAACATTTTATAGGATGCAGTGAAAGTGCTGAGAGGGAAATTTATATCTTGCAATCAAGGAAGGTCACAAATCAATAGTCTAAGCTTCCACCTTAAGAAGCTGACAAGAGGAGGAAACTAAATATCAAGCAAGGAAAAAAAAAGGAGAGGGTGGGAAAGTTTAGAATAACTATCATAAAAAATAGAAAACTAGTGAGAAAAATCAATTATATCTAAAAGTGGCTTTGAAAGATCAATAAACTGGACAAGCCCTTAGCTAGAATGCCGAGGAAATGACCTAATTCTTGAGTGAAAGGAGAACTCACTACTGACCCAACAGGAGTCAAAGGATCCAAAAAACTTACTTTCTTTATTGTCCCCAATTTTAGATAGATGACATAAGATATGCAGATATAGCTATATACTTGATTTAGGTGATCTGAAATCATATTTGATACAAAGTGACTCTGCTACTTAATAAACTTGAGGAGCGGCTTACGAAATTAAAGGTGTACCAGGTGTACTTGTTTTCATTCCCAGATCCAATTACAATCAGAAAGACTGCACTCTGAACATTAGCTTCAGTGAGAACCTAGAGAGAGGTCAGCATGTTCTAAGTATACTTCATGCCAGCGATTCAGTTCTCTCAACTCAGTATTAGTCAGCCTGTATGTTGAGTAATTCTGGCAGTTTCATTAGACTGTAATAGAATCTGTAGGGAAGAGCTTTACTCATTTTTACATCTTTTACATCATTTTTACATTTTTTCTGTACTCTAAAGCCCTAACGTTCCAACCACCCCTTTATCAGAATAAAAAAGAAACTCAGGATCTACTTGTGTATCTACCTTTTTTAAGTGAACAAACAGAAGATATCCTCTCCCAATTGCACCCAAGAGAACTGAAAACTGATGCCCTCTGATATCATTCCAATATCCCCCTGGGATGAAGTATTGAGTTCACTTATTGAAGTATTTCAGGAATGGCTGCTCATTGAGTAATAAATGTTTTGAAATTTCAAATGTATCCTTTGCATGCTTCCCTGATGTAAAGATTTAAACATCGTAACAATTTACCTATTGCTTGGAGAAAATTTACTTTCTAATATGTAGTGTCATTTTCATTTATTTGAAACAAGATTTTTCAAAACTATTAACAGAGGAGTATACATTAGCACAGGAAGTACCTACTCCTTTTGATTTCTCAGATATCAAAGGAAGTTGTGCAATGCAAACAAGGACAATGGATTTTAAATTAGATGATCTGAGCCTGACTTTTACTTGACCATTTGTTCTTTGGAAGGCTCAATACAAATCACCTGAACTCCAAAAGCCAGTATTTATGATACAACTCAGGATAGGATTGCCTTTCAGGGTTTTGTGAAGAAAGAAAGAAATACTCCTCACAAGTTTTTACTGAATCAGAGTACCAGAGGGTTAAACTGAATTACCCAAGAATTCACATAAGCATTAATTTTTTTTTCAACTTCGTGAAGTAGAAAGGGTACCAGAGTATGTCATAGACAATCCAGTAGAAACCTTCTTTTACACATTCACCAAGTGTTTGATGTGTCTTTGAATACTTCTTAATGGCATTAAAAAAATTTATCAAGACTCCTCAGATTTAGTTTTTTCTCATGTTCTATTTTATCTTATTTTGGGGAGCCACACCCCAGCGGTGCTCAAGGGTAACTCTTGGCTCTGAACTCAGGAATCACTACTGATGGACCAGATGACCACAATGGAATGTCAAGAATTTAATCTGGGTCAACCACATGCAAGGCAAATGCTCTACCACTATGCCACTGCTCTGACCCCGCACGCTTTCTTTTAAACATTCAATTTGTTGTCCAAGCTCAACAATATCTTCAACTAAATCAGTGAATTTTATCCAAATTTATTAATATACTTCAATACTGAAGGTATTTGAGAGCATTATATTTGTCTTTCCAAATACAGAAAAAATATAATAAAAAATTAGTGCATGCACACAGTAGTGATTAAGCACTACTATGGGAATATTTAACAACAAAAAATGAAAGTAAACGTCTAAATAAAAAAGAAGTGGCTAGGGAGCCGGGAGGTGGCGCAAGAGGTAAGGTGCCTGCTGCCTTGCCTGTGCTAGCCTAGGACGGACCACGGTTCGATCCCCCGGTTCCCAAATGGTCCCCCATGCCTGCCAGGAGCGACTTCTGAGCGCATAGCCAGGAGTAACCCCTGAGCGTCACTGGGTGTGGCCCAAAAACCAAAAAAAAAAAAAAAAAAAAAAAAAAAGAAATGGCTAGATTCAACTGGAAAGCTGTCAAACAATCGTTAAAAAACAGTGAGATTGTTTTGCAATTGGCTAACCCAGGTTCAATTTCCAGCACCCTATATGGTTCCTGTCAGGAATGATCCCTAAGCACAGAGCCAAGAGTAAATCCTGAGAACATCTGAATGCTACTCAATACACCCCTTTACTTTATTATTACATTTTTACATAAAGGGGTGAAGAGATAATATACCAGCTAAGGCATTTGCCTTGCTTCTGGCCTATAGGGTGCCCTAAGACTCTTATGAGTGATACTTGAGTGCAGACTTAGAGTAAGTCCTGAGCACAGCTGGGTATGGCTCCAAAACAAGTAAGACCAGGGCCAGGAAATAGATCAATGGGCTAAATACTGAAATACATGTTTAGTGTGAGCAAGGTCCCCAGTTTGATCCCAGCACACATCAGCTTTCCAATCCCCAATGGATAATTCTGAGTTACTCTGATAACCATGGACCAAACACCAAACCACTAGGTCTACAAAGTAGAACCAAATTATTGCTAGAATCATCCCCAAGTACTGCTGGGTGGCCCCATTCCCCCAAATACAAAGATAATACTATGAAAATATGCACATTTAGCTTAAATAAAAAAAAAAAAACAACTGCACACACCTATGAAAAACTATGAATAAAATTTAAGACTTCCCCAAATATAATATAATGTAATATATATGGTGGCACTATTAGAAACCATATTTTAATACTGATATAATAAGCATATATAATTCATGCATTTGTTCTGATCCGTGAAAAAAATTAAGTCTCTTCAGCCAATAAAGAAAAGGAACCAGCAAAAAGAGACATATGTATTTCTACAAAAGTTACTACTGAAGTTTACTGCTATTATGTGATTTTTAAAAACTGTCATTAATAATGTTTAAGTACAGAAAGAAGCCCAAAGACAGTTTACAATGAGAGTTTCCCAGTCTCTTAAAAAGGAAAGCATCGCTATGAATCTGTGAGCTGTGGAAGAGATGTGGAGTGAAGGAACCAGAGAGACTTTGAGACCACCACATTATGTCCACAGTGACAGTGGGCACCAGACTATGCTTGAATGGTAGCAGGTCTGGAAATCTTCACAGAAGCATCCTATTAAGGTGCAGATATTTTTAGTATAAACTACTGGCCAGTCATTCAGAGAATGTGCACCAGTGACTAGTGGAAAGTGCTTCACCAAGAGCGTCAGCAGTTCTTCACTGGATCATTTACACAAGATCATCTTCAAAGGTGATCCCAACTTGAAGAAAACACAACCATGCAAAGGTATGAATTCACTACCAAACTGACGTGTACAAAGAATTTCACAGTAAAGCAAAGCCTTAATCTACAGTTTGCATCAGGAACTTCTTATTCAATAACATTGCAAAACTGAAATCTCCAAAGATAGAGTGGTGTGGCTTACAACATTGAGTGAGGTCTCCATCTAAGGAAAGTTGGAGTGTATTTCAAAGATAAGGAAGTGCATATTAAAGAATAATGAAAGTTTAATTTATTCATCTCTGGTTACAATGTAGGGTATGAGTATCAGCTTTATTCTTTCCCCATTTAGCAAATGTCAATTTTAGACCTGCAGATAACAACTCTAGAATAATGCATCTGATCACCTCTTCTCAAGTGGCAAAAGGCAAGAAAGTTACTTGTGGTACTAAGAAACTTTGGATACCTCTGAAACTCCAGAACACAATCTGTGCGATCTTTTTTTAATATAAATGTGATAAATAACATAAGAAAATGTAAACTACAGGGCTGGAATGTGATTCAGGTAGATCACACGCCTTGTATGTGTGAGGTTTTGGATTCAATCCCTGGCACTGAAAAAATGCATAAATATAGATATGAATAAATATATATACACATATAACCAGAAACCAAAGAAAACTCTACTAATGTGAGATTTCCCTAAAAAATATCATTAACAAAATCTATTTAAAAGTTGCCAGTTATTCAACTGAAATAAATGAACCAATTATCTAAGGAATGGAACACCTCCAAATTCAGTACAATGAAAAAGAAAAACAGCATTACAAATTTTCTTCTAACTCCCATATTAAGGGAAAGAAAAGGTCTTATATAGCAAGATTTAATCTGAAGAAATTATCTGCAGGTTACATGTTCTCATATTTTCATTTATTTTAATTAACAGTTTCCCTTGTAATCTACTAAATAATTATTCTAAGTCTTTTATCAGTATCAAATGTTAAATGCTTCTTAGCATATTGATTTAGGTTCTTTAAGAGTAAATATACTACTGAGGAATATAAAGCTGATAAGTATATATTAATAAAAGCTACAAAGAATGAAGACAGTCAATTCCAGGACCACACACACACAGCATTCTCCTTCTGCCACACACAGTACCCTATATGGTACTTCAGGCTGCCAGCATATCCTAGAGGGCTCCTGATGCCCTGGTTTCCGAGGCAGCTGCCCATAACATGCCTCTTCATTGCCAGATTCTGAAAACCAGCATGACATCTGTATTCTTTTTTTTTTGTTTGTTTTTGTTTTGTTTTTGGGTCACACCCGGCAGTGCTCAGGGGTTACTCCTGGTTCCATGCTCAGAAATTGCTCCTGGCATTAACGGGGGACCATATGGGGCACCGGGATTCGAACCGATGACCTTTTGCATGAAAGGCAAACGTCTTACCTCCATGCTATCTCCCAGGCCCCGACATCTGTATTCTTGAGTCCCATAAAACTATTAGACATTTTTGGGTGTTTTCAATTTTTTAAATAATTAAAAAAATTTATTTTTATTAGGCATACTTGATCATTAAACAATTCCTTCTTAATTTTACCTTTTGCTACTATTGAGTGACATTTCTTACAATAGTGCTAATATTTATGTTTTAGGCATATAGAGGTTAATGTAACATACCTACCACCACTGTGCCAATGTCCATCCATGACTGTCCTCCTGTCTTTTCAGCTACCCTCTCCTTCTCTGCCTGCTTTGTTAACCTCAGTTATGTGATCTGAATCCAAAGGTTTGTTTTCATTGGCCATAATTAAGTCCCTTTCTTGGTTCCTTTATTATTATTATTATTATTATTATTATTATTATTATCATTATCATTATTTTGTTTTTTTGGGTCACACCTGGTAGCGCTCAGAGGTTACTCCTGACTCTATGCTCAGAAATCGCTCCTGGCAGGCTCGGGGAACAATATGGGATGCTGGGGTTCGAACCACCGTCCTTCTGTATGCGAGGCAAACACCCTACCTCTATACTATCTCTCCGGCCCATCTTGGTTTCTTTATATTTAGAGAAGTTCATAGTATATTTTCTGAGACTGAACCATATAACAACCCCACAATCAGTGAATGAAGATTCCTTCTTTTTCTCTGCATCTTCACCAGTACTGGCTACTTGGATTATTGGATATAGGTCATTCTCACAATGTTGTCTCATTGATGTACTGATCTGCTACAACCCACTAACCATCAGTAATGAACATTTTTTTCTGTGTGCTATTTACCATCTGTATATCTTTTTGGGAGAAGTATCTGTTCAGATCTTCTCATTTTCTGATGTTGCTGGTGTTGAGTTTTTGAGTGGTATTCAAGTATAAAAACACCTTAAAATTAGTTTCTTTGTCAGATGTATATAATGCAAATATTGTTTCCTATTATTTGTACTTTTAATTTTAGCTAGTTTATTTCACTGTACAGAAGCTTTTTAATTTGATGTAGTCTTGGAGGGGTTCCTCTTGCTATTTTTGCCAAAGATATGAAATTATTGAAGAAACCTCTGAAGCCATGGAGTGCTCTAGCTATGTTTTCCTCAGTGGATTCAGTTCCAACATCAGCTCCTTAGTACATTTTGAATTAAATTTTGGGGTTTTTTTGGGGGGGGCACACCCAGAGATGCTCAGGGATTACTCCTGGCTCTCTGCTCAGAAATCACTCCTGGCAGGCACGGTGGACCATATGGGATGCCAGGATTTGAACCACCATTGGTCCTGGATCAGCACTTGCAAGGCAAACACGCTACTGCTGTGCTATCTTTCCGGCCCCTGAATTAAATTTTGTGTATGGTATGTGATCATAGAAACATTTAAATTTTTGTCTTATTTATTTATTTAATGGTTTTTGGGCCACACCCGGTGACGCTCAGGGGTTACTCCTGCCTATGTGCTCAGAAGTTGCTCCTGACTTTGGGGACCATATGGGACGCCGGGGGATCAAACCGCGGTCCGTCCCTAGGCTAGCACTGGCAAGGCAGACACCTTACCTCTAGTGCCACCACGATGACCTTGTTTTTTATTTTTTATAATTTTTACTGTGACCAAAGTGAATAACAAATCTTTCACAGTAATATTTAAGGTACAGAGTGACAATGAATCAGGGCCATTCCCACCACCAGGGTTTGTCCTTCCTCCACCCCTTTTCCCAGCATGTATTCCTTATCTCCCTCCTTTGCCCCGGAGTGCTAGTGTAATTGTTCCCCTCTGTGTATAGCTTGTTGTAGACAGGGTATCGATTCTGTTGTCGAAGACTTTGGGTTTGGTGCAATATTTTGTCTTTGATGGTTTGGAAGAAATTACTATTCAGCCCATCAAGACCAGCGATTGTTTTGAAGGGGAGTTATGACTACTGTTTCAATCTCATACTAGTATATGATCATTTCTAGTTGTGTATTTCCTCCTGATTCAGTCCTAAGAGGCCGTATGATTCTAAAATTCATACTTTTCTTCTAAGCTCTCCAATTCAGTGACTAAGTTCACCTTTCATTTCTGACTTATCAGTTTTCTATTTCTATCTTCAAGAGTCTAACTAAGGATTTGTTTATATTTTTAAAACACTAATTCTTGGTTTCATTGATCTTTTGCCTTTTTTTTTTTTGGTCATATTAGGTGGTCTCAGGACTTATACCTGGTTCTGCTCTCTGAGTAAACCATAAGTGATGTCAAGTCATCAATGTGATAGGCAAGCAACTTACCTGTATTACTATCTCTCTGGCCCCCCTACTGTATTTTTTAAGATTTCTGTGTCATTGAGTTATACTCTAATTTTTATTATTTTATTATTTATTATTTTTATTATTTCTACTTTAACTTTATTATTTCCTCCTTCTAAAAGTAGGATTTACTTATTGTTCTTTATTCTAGTTTCTTAAGTTATGGAGTTTATTTTGCCTGTACTTATTTCCTGATGCAAGTCTGTTACTGGGAACTATCCCTAGTACAGCTTTCCTATATCTTATTAGTTCTATAACTAGTCATTTTTCTTTTTATTTGTTTCCAGGATTCTTGTTATCTCTCTTTTGATTTCTGATATGATCCAATGGTTGTCCAATACTATGTTGTTTAGCCTCCAAACATTTACATTACTTTACGGTTTTCTTTACACTATTCACTTCTACTTTCTGAAAAGATTTTTATCTTCCTGACTTTTATGGACACTATGCTCCCAATATTTGATCTATTGTGTAGAAAATTCCATGTGCACTGGAGAAGAATGTATACATGCCTTAGAAATTTATATGCATATAAATTTATAATAAGCGAGGCAGACTGGTGAGAGGCAAATGAGGTGTAAGTGGGACATTGTGGAGGAAAGCGGACACTGGTGAAAGAATTTGTCTTAAAACATTGTTGGGGCCGGCAAGGTGGCGCTAGAGGTAAGGTGTCTGCCTTGCAAGCACTAACCAAGGAAGGACCACGGTTGGATCCCCAGGTGTCCTATATGGTTCCCCCCAAGCCAGAGGCAATTTCTGAGTGCTTAGCCAGAAGTAACCACTGAGCATCAAATGGGTGTGGCCCCAAAACCAAAACAAACAAACAAAAAACCATTGTATGCCTGGGGCCGGAGAGACAGCAGAGTGGTAAGGTGTTTGCCTTAGATGCAGAAGGATGGTGGTTCAAATCCCGGCATCCCATATGGTCCCCCTAGTCCACCAGGAGCGATTTCTGAGTGTAGAGCCAGGAGTAACCCCTGAGCGCTGCCAGGTGTGACCAAAACAAACAAACAAACAAAAACATTGTATGCCTGAAGCTCATTAATAACTTTATAATTTCATGGTGACTAAAAAGTAAAGAATGTATATTGCCTTTTGGAAGGTGAAGAACCTTGTTTTTAAGTCCATTCTTCTAATTCCTCTTTAGATTTATATAATGCCTGTTGAAAGAAAGTTATTGTCCAGTGTGCGCTGCAGAGACAGTAAACAGAAACATAGTCTTAGACATGGAAACCAGCCTGAGGGATAGTTTCTAAATTGGCACACAGGTAGAAACTAACCATTCATTTATGGCTACCATCTTCATCTGACACTATCTTGTCTCACTCCAATTAATCAGGATCTACCTTTATGGAATTTAAAATAATATCTGCTTTTACTGACTACCCTTGGGGACATGCATAAAACTCCTAGTTCTAGCAGTCAGTGGGGGCATACACTCACGGAACTGCAACCAACAGAGGAAGAGATCTTAACTTGCAACCATCTACAGGGCCTGGCAATGGGCAATAATCCAATTCAGTACTTCTGCGAATGAAGTCTAGGAATTTATCTTCATAACAGCAGCCTGAAGAGTAGGCTTCTAGTTAAATACACATTGAAGCACCAAACAGAACAATTCCCAGAGGCCATAAAGAGTGGAGTTTATCTTTGCACTCTCTTGAGGCTGGAGAGGACCAGTACATAAGGCTGTATAAGGTTTTTATATCAAAAACCAGTTTTCATAACACCCAGAGAGCCTTTGCCTGACTGTGAATGGCAATGGCAATCATGTTCTTGGGAGCACAGGAGTGGAATAGATGAAAGGATAGTTTTGGGTCAGCCATCATCTTACAGGGTACTGTATGACAAAATACTGAAATACACCTGCTCTGTCCAATTAACATTAACAGTATCAGAAAAACAAGTGTGGAAGCTAGAACAAGCATGTTCTGCCAATGCAAGCCACTTGAGTTAAATCTCTGAGTGCAGGCATCCAGTTAAATTATCTGAATTCAGGTAAAGCTGTGGTGACTGTATGTCACGTTTTCTGAGAGTCTTTTTTTGGTTTTTGGGTCACACCCGGTGACGCTCAGGGGTTACTCCTGGCTATTCGCTCAGAAATCGCTCCTGGCAGGCACGGGGACCATATGGGGAACCGGGGGATCGAACCGCAGTCCGTCCTAGGTTAGCGCAGGCACCTTACCTCCAGCGCCACCGCCCGGCCCCGTTTTCTGAGAGTCTTAATTTTTGTGTGTGTATATGTTTTTGTTTTTGTTTTTTATGAGGACACACAGAAATTGCTCCTGGCTCTGGACACAGGGATCACTCCTGGTAGACTTTGGGGTCTCAAGGAACATTATAGGGTCCTAGGGATCAAACCCAGATTGGCCAAAAAACAAGGCAAAAAAAAACCTTTCCAACTATACTATCTTTTCAGACCTGATGCTCAATTTATTATAAAAATAATTTTCATAAAACGATCACATTCCAAGATATGCACTAAGGATAGCACTGAAGCTCCTTTTACCTTGAGAACAAAAGGAACACCAAGGGCCCAAGACAACAAATAGTGTGCTCCAGGTCAGAGACAAAACAGGCCCATGATTTGGTCTCTGTGTTTGCCAGCCAATGAGCCAGGTGTTGTTTCTCATTTGTAAAGTCTGTCAGATCTGTCCCCAATTAGACATCAGAGGTAAAGTGTTTTCAGAAGTCTTCAAGGGAAGGAAGACAGAAATTTTAAAATATTCAAGTACTGCTAAGTAAAATTTACTCTTCTCTTTTTCTTGAATACACTTTTTTCTTTAACTCTCTGTTTTGATATAATTTTAGGTTTAGAAAAATTCTAGGATTACTACAAAAAATCTCCACATCTTCTTCACTCAGATTTTTCCAAATGTTTAAAGCTTACTAATTTTCTCCACATATAAAATTCTGTTTTTCCCCTGAACACTTTCAGCATAATTTGTGGTTTTTACTTGTATTTTATAAATACTTGTGTATTTTATAAATACTATATTTCCTAAAATCAAGGACATTCTCCTACATAACTACAGTACAAATAAAAGCACCAGGAAATTAACAGTGATAAAATATTAGTATTGAATCAACAGATCTCGTTTGGCTTCGCCATTTGTCCCAATAATGTCTCACAGAATTAAAAAAAAATAATTCAGATCATGCACCACATTCAATTATGTCTCTTTAGTTTCCTTTAATGTGGAAATTCTTCAGTCTGTTTTGGTAGAAAAATATTTGAAGAGTGCAGGCTACTAATTTTATAGATAAAGTTCCTATTTTCAGTTCTTCTTAATTTGCTTCATATTAGATTTCCAGTTATGCTTTTTGATGTACTTTGTTTACTCTATGGCTTTTTTGGACCACATTCAGCAGTGCTTAGGGACTAGTCTCAGCAAAATATTCAGAGAACTATGCAGTACTGGGGATTGAATCTGGAGCTTCTACACACAAAGCATGCACTCCACTCCTCTGAGCTATCTTCCTAGCCCAGTTATACCTATTTTCATCAGGAATAACATGAAAAATTGCAGTGTTCTTTTCCATGCATTACTGTAGCATGCAAACCATGCAGACTTGTCTCAGTGCTATTGATGCTGAATTTGCATTTGCTCGTTTACTTCAGTTATTATTTTTCTCCTAGCAATTAAAAAAGATCATAAGGAAATATTTGAAAATGCCAGAGTATTCTATTACTGATTAAATCTGCACATACCAATTTTCATACCCATTGATGTTTCTTGCCTATAATACATTAGTGTAATATATAACATTATCACACATATATGGTGATTTTCTATTATTTTTTGCTTATTTATGAATCTATGAATTTGGGGCCAGATCCAGAAATGCTCAAGACTTCCTCTGGCTCTGCGCTCTGTCGAAAGCTCCTAATAGGTAGACTTTTCTTTATCATGCTGTGTTCCCAGTGTATAAAACAGTGCATGGCTTATAGTATACATTCAATAAATAATTGTAAAATGAATAAACCAGAAGATAAAGTACTTTTCTAGATTAGGATATCCATATCATACACATGGAAGAATCAAAAAATTTTTGATAAATAGTTTTATTTTTATTTATTTTTTTACTAAAGTGTCAAATTTTTTCCATCCGCCCTGCTGGTTATTTTTGGGCAGTGGGTGAGCCACACCCAAAGATGCTCAGGGAGCACTCCAAAGTTGGTGTTCAGGAGCATCTACAGTGTGACTTAAGGGACCAGGTAGTGACAGGAATCACAGATACAGTCCCAGAGCCTCATAGATGTAAGTGCTTTTCCACAGAGATAGATCCCAAGTCCTGTCTTTCCTAGTTTTTTTGTTTGTTTGTTTGTTTGTTTTTTGCTAGTCACCAATTGAGACAAAAGAGTTTTAATTAAAAGCTTTAAACATGCGAAATATTAAATATTCAAAAACAGAATCTGACTCATCCTCCTAGTCATTTTGGAAATTTAGTTTTAAGTTTTGTTTCATTTCGTTTTGTTTTGTTTTGTGAGCCACCTCCATTGATACTTAGAATTTACACCTGGCTCTGCACACAGGGATCACTCCTGACTGGCTTGGAGACCATATGGCTGCAAGAAGCCCATCTCTCTGAAAAAAAGATTTTGTTTTCTTCTATTTATTTAACGCATTCATGAATATGTTCCATTTTCTTATGATGCTGCTTATAGTTACTGAATTTAATATTGAAATATTAAATTCATTAGGTGTTATTTGAACAAGCCAGACAATATGGAATTAAGGTGTTTGATCCCTAAACATAGAATCAGGAGTAAGACCTGAGCATCACTGGATGTGGCCCCACAAAACAAAACAAAACAAAACAAGACAAAACATGTATAGCATATGATAAAAGTAAAACAAAACAAAACATGTATAGCATATGATAAAAGTAAATCCCAATTTACAAAACAGTAAGATAGAGTTTACTGCAAATATTTACCACTACAAGAGCAGTCTTGAGGATATAATATTAGCCATGTAGTTTAATAGTATTGAAAATGAAAGATAGCAGAAAAATTCGTAGAAGCTAATTTTGAAAAAAGCTCAACTATTATTAGAACAACACCTTGTACTTCCGAAGACTGGAATGATAGTTCAGGAGATACTTGCACATGGCTGGCCTGGGTTCAGTCCCCAATACCTGAAGCACACCAGGAGTATTCCTAATCCTAGAACTAGAATAGCTCCTGAGCACAGCTGGGTTTGGCAAACAAAAACAAAACAAACAAAAAAATTATACTTCATAAAGCCATAAGATGCCACTGAGAAATTATAACCAAGAGAGCAGCCCAATTTTATTTGTTTTATAAAAACTAATTTTAATTATTATTATAATTCATTTTTAACTTTATGTTTTAAATTTTTATATTGGATTATTCTCCCCACCCCAACTAAAATGTAAAGCCCATGAGCCAACATATCACACTGGAGTCATTCACTATTACATCTCCCATGCTTACATAATGTCAAGTGCAACAGACAAACAAAAATGGTGGAATGAGCTAATATATATAACTAAAAAAACTAATGCTTCTTTTTCTTCACTTTGGGCAGAGGCTCACAACAAACAAATTCATATCCTAAACCAAGGAATTGTTATGAAGGGTTCAACAGTTATACCAGATGAGAAATATTCTACAGAGAGAACTGAAAATTGGTGATGAAAAAGATGTAGTAAATGGGCAAAAATGATTTGTGAGATTTTAAAATGTCACAAAGATGGATTATATGGTAATAGCATAAATACATAACCACAGATCAATAAATTCTAAAAGTAAAAAAAAAAAGAAAAAACCAAACTCTTAGAGTATGTCGACTGATATGTGACAAAGATATCATATCCCTTGAAATATTTTTAAAAATATTATTTCAAAGGAATGAATAACATTAAAACTATTCACGAACAATTTTATATGAAGATTGAAACTGGATCTTTCCTCACAGCATACAAAAGAAGTAACGCAAAATATGAGAGTTCAACAGGCAGGAAGTGATACTTTGCCTGCAGTAGGCCAAGGCCCAGATGCTCTCAAATCACTACTAGAAGTGATCCCCAAACACCAACCTGGGAGTAGCCCTGAGAACCATCAGGTGTGGCCCAAGCCCCTTAACTTACAAGTAGGCAAAAAGACCTAATAAAAAGAAAAATCTCTTAATATAGTTCTGTGTTCAGGTCTCACATATAAAGGAGGGCATATAAAGTGTCAGGGACTGAACCCAGGTCAGCCACATGCAAAGTACCCTGCCTGCTGTAATATTGCTCCAGTTCCAAACTACAAACTCTCAGAAGGAAAAAAAATGTTTTAAACCACAATAAATCTTCATAATTTTGTAACTCCAATCTTAGTTATATATACCTAATGAAAACTAAAATATACCTATATAAAATTTGCATATCATGGAATACTTTTCTAGTGTATCTAATAAGAAGTATTCAAATATCCATCGATTGATAACTGTGGATAAGTAAAATGTAATATATGAGTACAATATTGTTCAGTCATAAAAATGAATGAAGTACTATTATATTCTATAAAGTATGTGAAGCTTGAAAACTTCAAAGTTTAAGTCAGACACAAATATTCATAATTCTGTTACACGATATTTCTGAATAGGCAAATCCAGAGTGTCAGAAAGTACATTAGTAAGTAATCTTAGAAATACTATTTAAAGGGGGCCGGGAGATAGCACAGAGGTAAGGCGTTTGCCTTTCATGCAGAAGGTCATCGGTTCGAATCCCGGTGCTCCATATGGTCCCCCGTGCCTGCCAGGAGCAATTTCTGAGCATGGAGCCAGGAGTAACCCCTGAGCACTGCCGGGTGTGACCCAAAAACCAAAAAAAAAAAAAAAGAAATACTATTTGAAGATTTGTGTGTGTGTGTGTGTGTGTGTGTGTGTTTTTGTGAGTTTTTTCTGTGTGTGTTTTGTTGTTAGTTGGTTTTGGGGGTTTTGTTTGTTTCTGTAGTGTAGGGGGTTGAATCCATATTTCCATGAATTTTTTGTTTTGTTTCTGGGCCACACATAGTGGTGCTTAGGGGTTATTCCTGCTTCTGAACTCAGAAATCACTCCTGCCAGCGATTGAATCCAGTTTAACCACATGCAAAGCAAGCCCCTATGGGCTGCACTATCTTTCCAGTCTCCATTCATATACTTTTGAACAGTTTACTCTCACCTAAGTGAGAGTATTTTTCTGAATGGTAAATGCAAAATGTTCAATTTTCACAAATAAAAATATGCATTTCCATATATATATGCATTGCATGCATATATAAATGCAATATATGCATTTCCAGATAAGCCAGGCCTCAAAAAAAAATTTTTTTTTTTTTTTGGTTTTTGGGTCACACCCGGCAATGCTCAGGGGTTACTCTTGGCTCCATGCTCAGAAATTGCTCCCGGCAGGCACGGGGACCACATGGGGCACCGGGATTCGAACCAATGACCTTTTGCATGAAAGGTAAACACCTTACCTCCATGCTATTTCCCGGGCCCCCCAGGCCTCAAAATTTAAAAAAAAACTGTAAGTCCTTGAATGCCAAAAACTTATCAATATTATAGATCATTTCTAACCTCATTCCTTATCTTGCATAATATTAATATATACATAGTAAGTTAAACATCTGCTCAAATGACTTTCTAGCCAAATGTTTAGAAAGATGTACTTTTATAATGAGGCTTGTCAGATGAATACTGACCTTTGAATTTCATTGTATTCTTTAATCATTAGGCAGTTTCTGTAGAAATAGAGATTTGAAAACTCTTTATATGAGACACTACCATTTTCTTCTTGAAAAAAAAATTTTTTTTTTTGGTTTTTGGGCCACACCCGGTGACGCTCAGGGGTTACTCCTGGCTATTCGCTCCGAAGTCGCTCCTGGCAGGCACGGGGGGGCCATATGGGGAACCGGGGGATCGAACCGAAGTCTGTCCTAGGTTAGCGCAGGCACCTTACTTTCAGCGCTACTGCCCGGTCCTTCTTCTTGAAATATTTTGAACAAAATAAAACAAAAAAAAATCATCAAGAAGAACATTTCTACTGCAGACTGAAGCAAAACATCCTCTACCTACTGGATCAGGATATGAAGTATTCTGGTTAACTTAAACTAACTATATATTAGTACTTGTCAAATCAACTAGAAAAAATACATAACAAAATGAACCAATCAGTCTTTCTTAAATAGATCAGGAAACATTTGGACTTCTTGCACTGCCTTTGGGTATGTAGCCAACTACATCCAGAAACCAATTTATCTTACAATGCTATGAAAGTAGCATGCATTTGGGAGAAATCATACTTAGAATTTTGATATTTTCCAAGCTAGTGATATACAGGAGGATACTCTCATGAGTGAGACAGTTTTCAGTCAGTCATGAAATCAGGAGCATAAACAACTAATACTCTACAGTGTACAGTTTTCGATAAATGTTATGAGCTATTTACCACCTGCTATCTAAAGAAGCCTTTGTGTTAGATGATCATGGTCAGCTAAAGGTTATGGTGGCATACTTAACAGAAGCGAGGTTCTGTTAAGTTCAGTAAGTTAGATGAAGTAAGTGCATTTGACATTTTTAACTTGCAGTGGATTCATCAGGATATATTCCCATCATAACCCAGGGAATATCCATATCATTATTATTTATATTGGCTAGTGTATATCTCCATTGAAAGAGAATTAAATAGCTCAACTTTTACCTTGACTCAGTGAAATAAATAAAATGTACTGCTCAGGCATGGGAGATAATAAAAGGGCAAGACACTTGCCTTGCATGGGGCTGTCCCCAGTTCAATCCCCAACACCATATATGTTCTCTTCAGCATCACTAGGAGTGATCTCTGAGTACAGAGCCAGGAGTATGTAAACCCTAAGCTCTGCCAGTGTGGTCCCCCAAAACACACTCTCTCCAAAATATTGGTAAGCCAAGACTAAAAGCTGAAATAGAAAATTTACCACTAAATCATGAAAACAAAGAAAAGGTCAAATAAACATTTAAAAAGAATGCTGGTATTAGGGGAAGAGCCCCAAAAAGAAACTTTTTTTTTTTAATTTTTTTTTTTTTTTTTTGGTTTTTGGTTTTTGGGTCACACCCGGCAGTGCTCAGGGGTTACTCCTGGCTCCATGCTCAGAAATTGCTCCCGGCAGCCACGGGGGACCATATGGGGCACCGGGATTCGAACCGATGACCTTTTGCATGAAAGGCAAACACCTTACCTCCATGCTATCTCCCGGGCCCCATCAAAAAGAAACTTTTTGGGGGGAGGGAGTCACACCCAGTGACACTTAGGTGTTACTCCTGGCTATGAGCTCAGAAATCACTCCTGGCTTGGCAGGAGAATTGAACCATGGTCTGTCCTAGGCTATCACACGCAAGGCAGACACCTTATGCCCTGCACCACCGCTCCGACCCCCAAAGAAACTTCTCGCACCCTTCAACTATGAAATGTTTGAGTCCCAGTGCTATATACAAAAGATGGGGACTGGAAGAATTCTGCACATACTGATTTAATGAAGACACAAAAAGAAAAAAGTCTGTATTTCTTTGTGTCTTTCAAAAAAACATTCTTTCTACCTTTATTTCAGCCCCTGAACAGCAGTGGGAGTTGACCCCAAACAAAACAAATCTGTACATAAAACCCATTCCAAGAAACAAACAACCATACAGAGCTATACACAGTCACAGATATGTTCACTCCTGGAGGTGCACACTTTATATGTGACAGAGTACTTGCATGAAACTGTGAATCTTGATTCCTACCTTTAAAAAGCCCTATAGCACAGCATCAAAAATACATAATTCAATGGGCACCAAACAAAAACAAATAGTACACATAGTCCAAAATAGACCACAGAATTGCTTAAAGGAAAAGGGGAATATCATTTCCTGAAAGCTTCACTTGCTGCTCCGTTGCCACCATTTTGGCCTCATCTACAAGTTAACTCTAAGAAAGAATCTGGTTGGGGCCGGGTGGTGGCGCTGGAGGTAAGGTGCCTTGCCTTGCCTGTGCTAGCCTAGGACGGACCGCGGTTCGATCCCGATTTCCCATATGGTCCCCCAAGCCAGGAGAGACTTCTGAGCACATAGCCAGGAGTAACCCCTGAGCGTCACCGGGTGTGGCCCAAAAACCAAAAAAAAAAGAATCTGGTACTATATGTAGTCCTCCATGTTTCTTTTAGTTTCTTTTGGTTTTTGGGTCACACCCGGCAGTGCTCAGGGGTTACTCCTGGCTCCATGCTCAGAAATTGCTCCTGGCAGGCACGGGGGACCATATGGGGCACTGGGATTCGAACCGATGACCTTTTGCATGAAAGGCAAACATTCTTTTAGTTTCTTATACACACAACTCAAAACAACTTACAAAATATGTTGACACAATGAGGAACCATAAATAAAAATCTGGACCTGCTAGATAGTACAGTGCAAACTGCATAAGGCCAATCCAGGTTCAATCCCCAGCATCCTATTTGGTCCCTCAAGCACTGATAGAAGCAATTCTTGCACAGAATTTTTGCACAGCCAGAAGCTACCCTAAGCATTGCTGGTATAGCCCAAATAAACAAACAAACAAACAAAAAAGTCTGATATATTAAAAAAATTACCTTGTGCCTATTAGCTAAGGGCAGGAAGATTATCATTGTAAGTATATATTTAATATATAATTTATTTTTAATTTCAACAAGCTAACAAGTTGATCTATTAAAATGCCATTTATACACTGTAAATATTGTTCTGTATTCTAGGGCACACAGAATAAAAGGGTTACACATAAATTGTCTGATTTGAAAACTTTTCATCTGGTGAAAAAGCATCTTAGTGTTCACATACTAGAATCACAAATAAGATCATTGGCCGGTCTCACATGTCCAGGTTCCTCATTCTTAGGTTTATTTATTCATTTTTATTTTTAGGCCACACCCAGTAGGGCTTACTCCTGGCTCTCTGTTCATGGATCACTCCTGACAGGCTCAGGGAATAAACTTCTCATTCTAAGAATACACCCAGAGCAATCAGTACAAGTTAAGTGACTTGCACCAAGAGACTTGTGACCCGCGCGGGGGAAGGGGAGCAGGGGCCAGGGAAGCAATATTTCAAGGTGCTTGTGAGTTCTCAAACACTGGAGCTGACTGGATCCCTTTGGCCAGGAAAAAATACCTTTCGAAGACTTCATTAGTTTTGATCTCTCATCATAAAGTGATTTTCTGAGCTAAAAAGAGAATATCAATCTCAACTGACTATGTTAACCATCAGTAATAAAGGAAGTCTTCAACCTCTTTGCTTAAGATCTAACAATGAAAAACTTATAATGCAGTGAAGTTCAAAGTTAGGGATCATTCTCTTTACTATTTTTCCCATTAACAAGAGATGCATAGAATCCTGAATTAGATTTCAGGAAAGGAAAATCACCAGTGAAGAAATTTAATCTACAAGTTAATGCCTTTACAAATAAGAAGGAAAGATTTATTGACTCTGTTAAGCACCGTACTCGTCTTGATATTTTTACTACTGTGGATTTAGACAGTCCCTCTGGGAAATTGCATTGCTATCAGTTTATTCCTACAATGGTTGGCACAGATTAACTTTTTTTTGGGGGGGGTGGATTTTGGGTCACGCCAGAGATGCTCAGGGGTTACTCCTAGCGTTGTGCTCAGAAGTCACCCCTGGCAGGCTTAGGGGTCCATATGGGATGCTGGGAATGGAACTAGGGTCCATCTGGGGTTGGCTGCATGCGAGGCAAATGCCCTACTGCTGTGCTATCGCTCTGGCCTCCACAGGTAACTTTAATATCAATATGTCAGACCTTTTTGTTTGCTCAAGGTAACTTCTGGCTCTGCACTCAAGAATTGCTCCTAGCAATGCCTGGAGGAACAAAGAAAGTTTAGCACAGTCATTCCTAAAGATATATGACAGGTACACAAAAATGTAAGCAAAAGTTATGACAGGAAAGCAGCAGCCTAGATTTCTAGAAATAGATAGTTTTTTATTACATAAACTGAATAGATAATAGATAATGTGATTGAATGGCTTAAAAACTCATTTATTGACACCATTATTTTTTGGGAAGACTAGGGGAAGCTGATTATTAATCAATGGTAAAAAGAGGAGTTTTAAATTTTCACGGCTTGGGAATAACTAAGTGGTACAGTTCCTGCCTAGCAGGTATGAAAGCAAGAGTTCAACTCCCAAAAAATTAATAAGAAAAATAAAATAGCAGAGATCATGGGTCTGAAGGATAAGAGACACTGCAGGGAATCTGCAAAAGGGCCACAAGGAGGTTTCCAGCCCCACTGACCACTGCAAGAAACATCAACTTCGAGACAGAGAACACTTTAGAAGCAGTAGTGACTGCATTTTATTTATTTCTTGGGTTACTAAGAAAGGTTCAAATTACAGTGTTTGAGTGCTGGACAAAATGTAGGAATAAAACAAAACAAAACAACGGACAGAATTTCTTGTGGTGTCATCAAAGAAAGTACAGAGACACTTTGAAGAATGGTATCAGAATAAAATAACTCATGAGAAGTACTCATCATTACATGATGTCAATTTAGTTTAATCAATTGAATTACTTTAACTTCCTTTACTTATTTGTTTCTATAAGCAGTCATTATTGAAATTAGATGACCTAAAATCATGCTCCTAATAAAGAAAAACATACTTTAAAAAAAGACTCAATATCCTCACCACTAGAGGCACAAAGTGAAAACAGCACAAGTACCTTGTACAGCAAGCTCTCAGCAAGCACCATGAATATGTGAGTACCACAACTCAACATGTGTGTGTGAATGTATACAACCCCTGCCCTTTTTTTCTCTCTACCTTTCTGTCTCACATACATAAACACATACAGTTGACATGTTCATTCAACTTATATTCATTCATAGCTCATCCAAATTAAGGTGCATGGTTCAAAATTATACCAGGTAGAAATACATTATCATGAAGACAATGCAATAGTATATTTAGCAGGAAGGGTATTTGCCTTACATACAGAAAACCTAGGTTCAATCCCTGGCATCCCATATGGTTCCCTGAGCCAGCCAGGAGTGATTCCTGAGTGCAAAGCCAGGGGTTACCTCTCATCCATTGTTGACAAAATTATAAAATATCAACAACCATTTCAAGACAGCAGTGGAAGCATCTTATAAAATTATATACAAATCAGACAACCTAGTAATTATGTTCCTTGGCATATATGTAAACTTTATAAAATTTTATTCTGAATTATTAAAAAATAGATGCATCTTTGGGGGGACCAAAGTGATAGTTCAGTAGGGAGGAAATTTGCCTTGCACACGGCCAACGCAGGTTCGATCTCAAACATCCCATATGGTACCCTAAGTACCACCAGGAGTAATTCCTGAGTGTAGAGTCAAGAATAACCCCTGAGCACTGTCAGGTATAGCCCATAACCCTCCAAACAAACAATGTCCCCCAAATGTTGTTCAATACTGGAACAGTTAAACAAGTGATGGGTGGAGGTAGGAGATAATCCACACAATGAAACACTATTCAACGATCAAAAGGAATAAGCTACTGTTTCACACAGAGGAATGAATCTTTTTTTTTTTTTTT
>PVKC010004880.1:0-34566 GCA_004027635.1 Crocidura indochinensis | reverse complement strand
CCTGCTATAATTCTGAGCTTCCCAAAACATTGTATCTATCCTGCTTTTTCTACTTAGATATGGTCTGGCTCCCTACAATCATGTGACCCACACCTTTTGCACTCTTTGTTTCCATCCCCACCTATGCCCCATCCAGGATAGTGCAGGTCTAACCTCCACAGTACACCTCTGGCTTGATTTTTAACTTCCCAGTCCTGTCTTCACACCCCTTCACTCCTGGCAGAGTAGCCTGGACTTCCAGAGTCCCTCACCAGATTAATATGCCTGAAGAAGGAGAATTAAGGAAGATTAATAAAAAGAGACAGATATTAGCGAGAAAGCATTAGGTCAGGGGATTAACAACCTCCTGGACAGAGAGTCTTTCCTCTTCTCCACTTAGGAGAAGATTTATTATTTATTAATTATTTATTATTTATTATTCAGCAGTAATTGGTCATAGAAACAAGGGCAGATAACAAATTCTCAAATAATGCTAATTAAGCCTAAGGGGATCTAAGGAAATGTGAGGAATGAAGAAGTTAAGGTATAATTTCTAAAGTTTGTCTTCCTCCAAGGAAGCACGGAAAATAAAAGACTGGAAAATAAATATGCAGGGCACCTGCTCACAGGGTATTCTCTGTGGATACAGGCATTCTGGTGTTTTGCATTAAGAGTCCATAGATATTTATCTGCATCTTCTTTGAACTACCCGTCCTCTATCTGAATTTTCTTATGTCTTGGATGTCTTCAACTATACCGGGCAGTATATTTAAGCCCAGAACTGCAGCAATTCATGTTAAGCACAGCAGAATCTAAGTCCTGTGACCCCTTCTTTCTAAAAATGGAATAATATAGGCTAAATGTCAAACTAATAATTAAATGTCAATTTGCAAGTGTTACCCCAATATAAACATTGCACATTAAAAATAACACCTAGAAACTAGTTAGGAGATGAATCATATAGTCCATAGCTGATGTTCAGCACCAAATAAGCAATCTAAGAAGTGTTTGAGTGAAGAAGTTTCTAAGAACTGGGGCTCATGATAAGAATCCTTATGATCCCTAGAGGGCAGAAGTAGAGCAGGGCCTCCAGGTGCTTTGAGTCTCATTCAAGGGTCCAGCAATATATGTGAGGCACGGAAAAAAGCAAGACTGGAAGATGTGCCCTTGGAAGGCAAAGCTAGAAAACCATATGGGACATCGGTTATTGAACCGAATTCTGTCCATGTGCAAGGCAAACGCCCTATCACTGCACTATTGCTCCAGTCCCAGAAGTCCTTAATTTTGCATGAAAAAGTGAACACTCAGTCAAGCCATTGAGCCCAGAATAACATGCTCATGTAGTGGAGGGGGAGCTCACTTTCAGGAGCAGGAGAAGACTGGCATGTCAGAGGGCTGCTTTAGTGTTTCAGTGTGTTGGGAGGTGTTTTATTTAAACTTTCTTCTTTTGTCCTGGGCCTGAGTCCAATGGCATTAAGCCACCATTGTGACAGCCTTTGTCCTTCCAGAGGCCCTTCCAGCACAGAGGAGGGCTCCACAGAACTTTGTCCCCACAACCCTGCAGGAGTAGATTTTTGGAGTAGATTCTGGGCTACTGCTCTCTGGGGATCAGGAGAGTCAGTGTGTGAAATCCTCCCACATGCCTTATCTCCAAAGTCAGGTGAACAAGTTTAAATCATGGTCATGCATAAAATAATTCAAACCAGGTTGAGGGTGAAACACGTGTAGTCTGGCTGTCTTCTACCTTGGATGGAGAGCAAGCTGCCTGCCAGAACTGACGTTTTTACTGAGAGCAGAGACCACCCTTGGGTGGGGCAGTAAGGACAGATAGCTCAGGCTATCCTGAGCCAGTCCCACTCAAGTTTACATCTAAGACAATCTCTGTTTGGGGGTAAATCCAAGTTGTAAAAAAACATACAAAGGAACCAGTATAATCATTGCTTTAACTTAAAATAAGTTGTAACCTAACATCAGTATTCCAAGGGAGATAAAGAAGAATAGTAACAGGGTCAGTCAGGGCACTCTTGCCTTTGGTGGGTCCAGACCTAGGGACCCCAATTGCAAGCTCAGGAGTGTGTGTTGCAGGTGGGGTTCTGGAGGAAAGAATCCCCACTCCACTCTGTGGGATTCACTGAGAGTTTGTATATTGGAAATAAACAGTGAGTGGAAGGGGCAAAATGTTTGCCCCAAATGCCCTCGAGAAAGTGGGATTCAGATTTTGAGGTCTGAATTCAGAGAAGTCCAAGCCCCCTTTACTATGTACTAGATTCCTGTGAAGCCCCAACAGGGAGTAGAGGGTGATATGTATGACTGTCACCCACAGGGATGTCTGACTAACTTCTCTAGATCTCCCCCTCCAACCATCCCACATGTCCCTGACCAGCCCTGCCTTTCCCACTGGGACAAGAATTGCCTTTGCAAGCAAGACAAAATTCTCCTATTCCTGGGCAACATTTTTTTTTTAATCTGAGACCTCCCAGTCCCGATTACTCGGTGCACACATAACTCAGCACTGTTATGAGACACAGACATTCTCTGCACTGCCTTACACAGCACGGCACTCATGTGTATGTTCATGGTTTTCTTCTAAAAAGCAACAGCAACAACACCCCTCTTTGAACTGATTTGTAATGTAGCAGAACAAATCAGCTCTCAGAGTTCTGAGTGGCGGCTTCTGGGTAAACACGTTGACCATCTGCTCCAACACTGGGTGCTCAGATGGGTGGCGCACACGCCTGTTTTCAGCACAGGCATTGAGTGGCGGGACCGCCTGATGGTCTCAGACTAGGAGGGTGGTGAAACAGGGACTGTGCCTCCTGCAGGAGGAGAAGTTCTCGGATCAGCCAAACAAAACTTCACGCTGAACCCTCGGTTTCTCTATGCGGCTCGGCAAATAAGGATCACTCTTGGAAATGTTTAATAAAAACAGCCTGCTCAGTTCTTTTTAGTGGTAGGACGGTGACCACACTGTGGAACAGAGTTGGGCTCTGTGTTGACTGCCCACTGCCTCTGTCCTCCGCCTAGCTCCAGAGAAGCTGTCTGTTCTCACCTGAGCACTGTGTGGCCTGACAACCCACGGGTGGGACTGAGGTCAGCATCTGCTGAATGAGTAGGGAATGCAATCTCTTACATCTGGCCCTGCATTGGACATCTTGCCTAGGACAGTCTGTTCTTCTGGAACTAGGGGAAGATTGAGTCCCATTGTCTGAGACTTTCACCTCCTCACCTCCTGCTATGACCATTGATGGGCCCATTGCCATGAAAACCAAAGCCTACTTTCTGCAGTTGTGCTGGGAGGAAGGGGGCAGACATTTCCCCCTCTTTCTAGGATAACTGCCTTCTGAAAGGAGGGTGTGGAAGAGAAGGAGAGAGGCAGTTGGTAGTGAAGGATCAGACAATCAGTCTGAGCCCTGGAATGAGGAGAGCATGAACATGTCATGTGCTTTGTTGTGTGGCACATAAACAAGGGAGGTGGTCTGTTTCATCAAAAACCACTGTCCCAGTCTTATTGGCAGAAAAACATGCCCCCACCAAATGGCAGAACACAGGCCAGTTACCCTCACAGCCTTCAAGCCCCTAAAATCAGGAAGTGAAGATGCTGCTCAGCATAAAATCTAAAGAGACATCACCTCTAAATGTGCGGTCCTGGTTGGCAGCTTAGGGAGGAGGTAAGTGATGTGATGGATGAAGATGAAAGAAACCCAAGTACAGGAAGCACTTAAGCTAAAAGTCATTGAGTGGGGATGGAGAGAGAGGCAGAGGCTGGCAAATGCTAGCTCCTGGCATCATACCCAGCACCACCTGCTCCACTTAGCATAGCGGGCATGGCCTGGAGATCCCAGCACTGCCATGCCCAAACACTGAGCTGTCTGGCCTGGTTAGCTGAGTACCACCAGAAGAAGCACCGCATGGGACACTTCTGCAAAAGAAATCATTTTGTTAAGAATTATCCATGTCCGGGCCCGGGAGATAGCATGGAGGTAAGGCGTTTGCCTTTCATGCAAAAGGTCATCGGTTCGAATCCCGGTGCCCCATATGGTCCCCCATGCCTGCCAGGAGCAATTTCTGAGCATGGAGCCAGGAGTAACCCCTGAGCACTGCCAGGTGTGACCCAAACCCCCCCCCCCAAAAAAAAAGAATTATCCATGTCCAGGGCAGGAGAGATAGCACAGTGATAGGGCACTTGACTTGCAAGCAACTGATCCAGGATGGATGGTGGCTCTAATTCCAGAATCCCATGTGATCCCCTGTGCCTGCCAGGAGTGATTTCTGAGTGAAGAGCCAGGAGTAACCCTGAGTGCCACCAGGTGTGACCCGAAAACAAACAAACAAAAATTATCCATGTCAGTTTATTGTTGTGGCAAAGCATTATTATTATTATTATTATTATTATTATTATTATTATTATTATTATAAGAGCTTCACCACAGGGCACTGGGGTGCAGATAAATAGAAGCTATTGAACCTAATTTGTTTTTGTTTTTTTGATTTTGGGGGGTCCTACCTGGCAGTGCTCAGGGGATATTCCTGGCTCCGTGCTCAGAAATAGCTCCTGGCAGGCACGGGGGATGATAGGGGATGCTGGGATTTGAACCACCATCCATCCTGAATCGGCTGCATGTAAAGCAATGCCCTACCACTGTACTATCTCTCCGGCCCAATTGACCCTAATTCACCAGAGTAAAGCTCAGTTCAGTCCCACTTGACTCAGTCTGCTGGTGTTCAGTCCTGGCCATGAACTCTGTTCTCACGCTTAGCTCTGACTCCTGATTTGGTTTTGTAAGAGTATCTGTGAGAGTGTGAGTGGGTGTGAAGTGTGTGAGTGCATGTGTTGTGATTGTTTGAGAGGATGTGTAAATATGTAATAGTATGTGCAGGTGTACGATGTATAAAAACGAATATATGTGATTATGTGTAGAGCTGTGAATGTGTGTGTCTTGTAGAGGATAGTCACTTTAACTACATAAGACAAGAAGATGGTATTTGAGATATATTTACTTCCTTCCTATCTAAAGTAAATCCTACTTATTTGTGACTGCAATTGATAGGAATTGGAGCTTTTGAAGAAATGATGATCAGACATAAGTAAAGTATCTGAATGTTGCTTTAAGATTTGGTCAAAGAATGACACTAAATATCACAAAGATTGAAACACCAGTGCTGGGAAACAGCTCCGAGACTTGAGTAAGCAGTTGCAACAGTGAGAACTGGGACCAGTTCCTGGCACCACATGGTCCTCAAACACTTCCAAGGAATGAGCCCCAAACACTAAACCAGAGTATCCCCCAAGTGCAACACCAAAAGAAACCAAAGCAAGACATGCTTTAGGGTCTGGTCACTTGCCAAAGAAAGCATCCTTTGCATGCTCCTGCCTTTTGAGAAAGTGCTCGTGGTGTGATCTTGAGAAGGGCATAGAATGTCTAGATATTAAGCAGATGGCCTCAAAGCTGGAGCTATTATTCTACTTATCTAACTATCCTAGGACTAGAAAACATGCACAAACTCACAAACATACATATATGCTCGCACTCAGCAATGCTCACTTGCACATGTACACATATATACACATATATACATGCCAACAATGCAATCCATTCATGTGCAACATGCCCAAATATAAGCATATGCATATCTCCACATTCATGCACATACATAATTGTACTTTCACATGTAGACACATGCACACATACTATGCAATCACAAACATATGTGTGCACCTGTACACATATATACACCCCTGTAATAAACATGTACATACTATTTCACTATCTCATACCCATATATGCGCACATATACTCACATTCATATATATATATTGTGCAAACATGAGTGCGTATGCATACAATGCACATGCAACAACATACATAATGCACATGCACACTTTCACATTCACATGCACACATGTACATAAACCATCAGAACAGCACCTGCATTGTTTGAGAATTGAGGGGAGCCGGAAGGCCCTCTCCATTTCTTCTGACCTGCTGAAAAGTCAGAGGTGCTACGTGCCATGACCTACTATTTGTCTTTGCTTAAAGAAAACAAGAGCAGAGAAATTCTATTCTGTTTTCTTAGAACAGAGTATGGAGAAGACTTCTAGCCCTGTCTGAGAGTTTCTGTTCACTGGTGACAAATTAATTACTTTCCTTCTTTCCTCCCTGCTCCATCGACTGATCCAGGTGCTTTTTGGTTGACCTTGCATGACCTTTCTCAACCCATGGACAGTCCCCCAACCACCACCACCACCACCTGTGAGCTTCCTAACTCACTGAAGGGACTGAACTCTGTGAACAATCTTTTGACACTAATCAAAACAGAGTTCAGCTTGAGTAAGTCAAAGGAGCAATTCACAAACAAGCTGCACCTCTGGTCCAAGGTACCTACATGTGGCCTTGAGAATGTGTCTGTTGTGGAAACTGCCAGTTCCCCCACCCACCCTGATTGGGAAATCAATGCCCTGGAGGAAGCAGGAAAGAGAGTCCCAGAGAAAATGTCTTGGCAGCTGGAGAGGGAGGGACTTTCCTTGTAGACAGCATTTTGTGGGGAGCTGGGCCAGGCCAAGTAAGGGGCATTCTCCTTCCAGTGGGGCCATATTTCTGAACAAAAGCTGAGGATTCACAGTTGAAGTGGTGTCTTTCTGCAAAACATGTGGTTTATCTAGGAAGACTCAGGACTTCTTTGCTATGCTTCTCAAGGAGATTCTAGCAAATCTGCGGAAATATTATGTGTGATCGGCAGGGGCTACTGGCCATAGAGCTGACCTGAGCTGACCTAGAAGATCTGGGAGATGGAGAGCACGGGGTGGCCAAGCCAGAGTCATAGCTATTATTCTGAAGCTGTTGTTCATGAAATGCAAGTTCATTTATCGCTTCCCATGGATGTTCTCTCCATATGCAAGTCTAGGAAAAATTGTAGGATCACTGAAAATTCTGATCACCCAAGACTGGAGAGATACTAATGGGCTGGAGTGGAGGGGGTGGAGGGTATAATTCATGCATAGGAAGAGAGTAGGGAGATCTGAAAATGAAATCTGGAGCCCACATCCCACAGGAAAGTTCCCAAGGCTTTGCTTGGCTCACTCCCTCCTTCTCACCTCCATTAACCCCAGCCAGTTTTCTGAGTTCTTTGCAGGAACTGGGTGAGAAGTAACAGCTCTGGGATCCAGATGGCCCATCTGATCTCTGGACTCCTCTCACTCGTGGGGCCTTGCCAGATGACTGCCCTGCCATGGCTCATCCCAGAAGACAGCCTGGGCCCCACTGTCGAAGCATCCAGGGATTCTTGGCTCCTGGCACAGGTTCTACATAGGTATCATGTAAAAACCCTCACCCCTGCCTGTTTCCCTGCAGCTTTTTCAACAGAAGTAAACTGAAAGGTTCTGAGACCACAGAGAAAATGCAGGGATAAGGCACTTGTTGGCATGCGGTCCGTCCTGGTTCAAACCCAGATACCAAGTATGGCTCATGAGCACCACCAGGAGTCACTTCATGTTTCACATGGGGACCTGTGTGTCTGTCAGCACATATGGCATGACTGCCTATGACTCCTGGGTGCTCTGGATAGTGTCTGACCTTAAGGAGAAACAAGCAATGCACTGATCCTTGTTCCACAGAAGTGACCATAGAGCTGACCACAGAGCCCCAAGGTCACACCATTTATGAAGAATACAAAAGGCCAGTTATGGATATAGAATCTGCCACCAGGGGCTCTTCTTCTCTCCTCCTCTCTGCTGAGCCGGACTATGGACCGGGACCCCCACCGGTGAGATGGTCCCACTCGACCCACGTGGGGCCAATCGAGCCGTGTGATTGGGGATCTCAGAAACATAAAGACCACCACCAGCCATGCCTCTGCCTCTTCTCTCGTCCTCTCTTCTGAGCCAGACTACAGACCGTAACCTCTTCAGGCCTCATACCTAAAAAGAAAGGCTGAATTCCATATCAGCAAGGGGACTCATGTGAATTCTGTTTATGGGTGATCGTCCTCCCACTGTAACTTTACCTTGTCCTCTTTCTTTGCATCTTTGTTCTCATAATTAAAAAATAAAAAGTTTTAAAAAAGTAGAATCTGCCACCATGGGAAGTCATCATGAATGAGGTCAGCATTTTCTTTCTGGGTGATGCCAAAGCCTCAGAAGGTCGACGAGATGTGGCAGGAGAGGTGTAAGCTGCCCCTGTGCACTAGCAGGTGGCTTCTGCTAGGGATGTGATAGTCCTAGAAAGTTTTAAATGTCAGTGACCAGAACAAAGAAGCAAACCAACCAGCAAGCCTTGTCTGGATCATTGCAGAGGAAAGACATAGACCAAAGGCCAACAGAGAGGAATCAGAGCATTTCTCAGGTGGACCTAATACTCTTGACCCTAATACATTAGAACTTCAGTGGAACATATGAGGTGCTTTAGGCAGAAAATCCCTAAATAAATGTCCACCAAATCTCAGGTTCACTGTGCCTATGGGCAGAGGATGGTGTAGGGTGAGCCCTTCTCCAACAACACATGCACATGGGTTCAGAAGGGCAGATGAAGGCATATATTTGGAATCCCTGTGCATATTTTGTGCAACATCTTAGTGCATAGTTTTCTTGTGTGTATGTGTGTGACTTTTGGACCACTCTTGCTTTTGTGTCGTTCCTGGTAGTGTCCAGGGCATGGAGGGTACCACGGGTTGCAGAGGTTCAGTATATCTGACCAGCCCAGAAACTTCATCTTGGCTTTCTCTTCATTCCTACCTGATCTATAATCTTGAACATGGAGAGCTGAGGTCTAGAAAAGACACCTCTCAAGACTCGTCTCCATGGACTTTGTTCAGCTTAGGACTGTGTGGTGATTGACTTTACATTTTCATTTCTGTGGCAAAGGCTGCTTTCACTAGGTATTATTACTGGATTCTGTTGGACAGGTGTTTGCAAGAATCAGCTGAGTCTTGAGGTGTTAGGCCTTTCCAAGCAAGCTGTCCCCTTGAGGGCCTGAACAGAGTGAAAAACTGGAGGAATCAGGAGTTGCTTTCTGTGTGACCTACTTGGCTGGCTTTTCTTTTTAAAGGTGGGGAAATGAGGGCTAGTGGTCACACCCATGATACTCGGAGGCTTCTCCTGGTTCTGTGCTCAATGTTTATCTCCAGTGGTGCTCAGAGGAACACACACAGTGCCAGCGACATAGCCTGGGCCCTGCTGTTGGAACTGAGTTTGTCTCATCCCATCTTTTCTAGATAAGGACTTATACCATTAGTGCCCCGAGTTCTCACATGGAACTCAACCAGTTCCTTATAGAACTTCAGGCAGGAAATCCAGACTTCTCAGCCCCTCAGGGCACTGAAGTCAATTCCTCTTACCAAAGATAGTTCTGTATTAGTTCATGTCTGGTAGGATGGGCTCAGGAATGTCTGCTCTCTCACTCCACTACGTCAACACAGGATTGGGGGTGGGAGTGAAGGAGAAAAGGAAAAGAGGGATGAATACAGAAAGGCTAAGAGAGGGTCAGGGACACAGGCAAGGGCAGAGAAAGATGGTGAGGGGAGAGCTACTTCTCTCCCTTCTAACCCTTTGGGGCCTAACATGCCTGCACAACCTCCTTCAGGAATGTACCCAGGGAGGTGGGAGCACAGGGCAGGAAAAGTGACCTCAAGGGCAGAGGAGGAGGTATGGGAGGTCATGAAAGTAAAGGGCTTGTCCAACCTAGGAGCCCCCAAGCAGTGCCAGGGAGGAGCAGCGGCAAAATGTGGGCCTAATTTTGACTGAGAAATCCACCACAGTAGATATATGACTGGCCACAAGGTCTCTGCGCCCCAGGGGTTTGTCTGAGAGGAGGAAGGAAAGAAATGGAACCAAAGGCAGGCAGGGAGGTAGAGAGTGACTGCAGGGGGGTATTTCCAGAGCCTCTATTCTGGGGCATCATGGTTGGAGGGAGGCCACCGCTCATAGCCAGCATCTCTCTCTGAGGAGTGTTAGCATCTCTTTCCTGCTTGACAGAAATAAGAACACAGCAGGACATGGATTTTCTCAACAGCAACAACAAGGAGATTGAATGTCCTGCAAGGAACCCCCAGTGGTTTGTGACTCTTTTCCGACAACCCTGAGGGTCTAATTGTCAACAGTACCAGGCCTTGGTCAGGTGCCACAGTGCGTTATGACTGTGAGTATCGGTTGAAGAAAGAAAACGTCCCCAAGGGATGCTTGTTGCTTCCCACCCACTATGCAAGCAAGTAAGTAACGTGTTTTATTGGCAAATTGGATTTTAATGTATGTTTATTCTTTGCCGCTGACACACTGTAAGACTGGTGGTTTTCAACATTCGAGAGAGTTGGGATAAGAGAGATTTACCCCGTTTTGTTTTTTTAACATATATATATGTCAGATGCCTCAGACAAAACAAAAACTGATTTTACCACCCTACAGCAATTGGAAAGTCTGAGGCGCGTCAAATTTTTCCACGGGGCCTGATGATGCTGTCGCTACTTGTTTATTTGATCTGAGAAAACAGTTCACAAACAGTGTGTGGTGCTCTGGGAGGTGCCTATATGTGCCCCAGAACTCCCTTTTTGCCTGGGCATCCAAGTGAATCATCTGCAAGGTCAGAAAGTCGGCTGGCTTGGCTGAGTTTCTGGCTTGTTCCCCAGAACCACCAGACAGCCCCCTGCTCTGTGGGTGTGCACGAGGGGAACCTACACAGGCCCTGCAACTGCCAGCATCTCTTTCAGCTCAATAAACAACCTTTAAGAAGCTTTCAGCTTGTTTGTCTTACTTCAAGAGGCCCCTACTGAGAGCAGAGGCTAAATAGGAGCAGGGAGAGCTCATTGATCTCTGCATTTAAAGATGTGATGGAGAACTTGCCTTCTTGGGGGCCATCTGCTCTCCAAGATCTTTGGAGATGGGCAGGAGAAGCTGAGTGGGGCTAGTTAGGGATTTCTGAGATTTTCGGAGATACCTGTGATCCTCACTGCTCCAGTCTCAGTGGACTGCACAACCAGCAGCAGTCCGATGATGAAGGGATGAGGGGTGTTGGCCTAAGGCAGCCTCCAGTCTCACAAGAATATAGCAGTCACCATTTTGTGGGACTCCCTGGCTTTTGTTGAAGGGCTTCTGGACTGGGACCTCAAGTTCATGTATGATTTTAACACTTGTCACTGCTGGCAATGGCTTCAGCAGGCCACCCTGGGAAACCAGGGTACATGGCCTCAGCACCATCCTCGTCATGTGTGTTGTTAGTCTCTGAAGAGAAATGAAGCAACCACAGTCCCAGCAGATCCAGGAACTTGTGGCCCCTATCAAGTCGTCCCTCCCAGCTTTTCTTCCTATATGCTTTCTTCTTTACTTTGTTTCTTTTTTGTTAATTGTATGTTTGATGAAAGGAGGAAGATTCCACTGGGTTCAGGCAAGCTCCAGGTACCCTCAGAGGACAAGGCACATCTGTAACAATTGAGTGTTATGACTGTTTGGAGAGGACCATAAAAATAAATCCCAGTGGTCACATTACTTGTCCTCAGGGTATTTGATCTGCATGTATTGACCCAGGTTCTATCCCTATATGATTCTCAGAGTCCCCCAAAAGTGATTCCTGAGTACACATCCAGGAGTAACCCCTGAACACTATTAGGCCCAGAAACAAACTAATAACAACAACAAAAAACCCACAAGAACAAAAAAGTTTGAACTCCCCTTTACCTTCTAGATGGGGAAACCCAAAGTTCTTGTTTCCACACTTCCTCCATAGACTCGGGCTTTTAATGGTATCTTTGCTTTCTCTATTTCTCACTCTCATTCTCATTCTTTGGAGTTTCACATCCATTAATGCTCAAGGTTTACTACTGATTTTATGTTCAGAAATAACTCCTACTCGTACTCTGGGGCTATATATTGTGCTAAGGATTGAGCACTAGGTTTGTTGCATGCAAAGCAAGTGCCCTACATGTTGTACTATCTCTCTGCCCTATTAATTTTCTTCCATCTTTTCCTTCCTTCTTCCCCTTCTCTTTTTGTCTGGCCCTATCAATTCACACCTTTCGGTTCAAGAGCATCATTCTAATTGTTTATTTGTGGAGATGACAGATTGGACCACACCCAGCTGTACTCACGGGCTTCATTTGGCTCTGTACTTTGGGGTCACTTCTGACAGTGCTCAGGGAATCCTTTGTGGTGACAGAACAAATTTGGGGTTGTTATGTGCAAGACAAAGTGCCTTCTTCCCTACTATCTCACCATCTTGTCTGTGATGTTTTTGCCCTCAGTAATGGTGCTTTTCTTATCTTTGTGTCACATTATATTCATGACATAGCGTTCTCTATCATCTTACAAAGAATTCACTGTTTCAACCAAGACCTCTCTGACTGGTTTCCAGTAATTTTGAAGACATGTGCCCAGTACTCAGAAGCCTAATTGAAATTGCTCTCAGAGTTCCCCAGGGTGCCTTTGAAGAGCTGCTCAGGGCAGACACTCTTGGTGTTTCTCAGCCAACCAGGCTGGTGCTTTGATGTGAGAGACAAGCACAGTTTGTTGCTTAGGCCCTGAAGTGCTGTGGATGATCCAGGCCTCCCCAGTGGTGCTCTAGGGCCTCCAGGGCTGCATCCTATATTGCCAGGTATTATCCCAGGGCTGGTCACCTGCAAAGCACATGTCCTAACTGCTCTTCGTTTTTTTTTTAAATAATTTTTTTATTTTTAATTATGAGAACAAAGATGCAAAGAAAGAGGACAAGGTAAAGTTACAGTGAAAGGACAATCACCCATAAACAGAATTCACAGAAGTCCCCTTGCTGATACCTTACCATTGAACTTTCAGCTAAAGAATATTAAGAAAAATAAAACAGAACCCATGTACAATTGCTTTGTCCCTCAAGTCCCCAGATTGCAATACATATTTCTTAGCAGCAGATCAAGCAATCTAAAGCCATAAAACTTATGTAACTCCTTAAACATTGAAGGTATTTTTTTACATCTCCATGCACATGCATATTAGTTTAGGTTAACCTCAAAAGTGGGTTTTTCTTTTAAGGATAAGAGTCAAAGGAGCACAGTAAAAATGGTGTTAGAGTGGCAATAATTGTTTGCATAGGCCCACCAAAATATGGGGGATATGGAAAGGAAAAACCTTGGCCTAAATACAAGGAGACCCTATCCCTGAAGTTTCCTGGCATTAGACCAACTCTAGGCTCCAGGTAAACTAGTTTTCCCAATCCAATTCATTGTCTGTAGTGCCAACACACTTTTATTTTTCACACAGTCTCTGTTGTTGGTATCATGTTTCTGTATTAAAGATCCTGTAATCTGCATATCCTACAGTGAATTCAGGATGTGGAGCATCCTCTAGTTTCACCTCACAATTAAAGGGCAATGCAGAAAGCCCTGTCCAGTACACAGGTCATCGATGTTCTTAAGTCTTCTCAGTGTTAAGGGAAGTCTCTTTTGAGTAGATAAATGTCAGAGCAGCAGTAGGGTCTTCCCTGGTAGAGGATTGCTTCCAGATGTTGTTATAAAATATTTTGGATGTTTCGTAGATAGCTTCCCTGGTTCAGGGGTGAATGGAGAATGCCCATTCTTCTGAGGCCTGTGCCAGGTCATTATGTCAATGTTCAGGGTGTAAGGTCCCATTGCACTACAAGATTTGTGTGTTCCAATCTCTATCAGATAAGAATTTATTTGTGTGTATAGTATTTCCCATTTTAATGTGCCTATGCAAACAAGGAACAATGCCACTTGGCATTATAAGTCCATATGGGGGCTGCAAGAACAAGTGCAAAACTCCCCATGACATGGTTAAACATAAGCATTAAGCTGAGGGACTCTTTCACCGAATGTTTCTTATTGAACAGCTCACAGAGAGAAGAAAAGATAAAAAGTGGGTAAAATCTTCACTGTTTAAGAGAATAATTAGGAAGAGTTAGCTGTCAAAGAAAATAGATAAAATATTCAAAGCCATACGTGTCCATTTTATGTCTTTTGAAATATTGGAGGTTGTTAAATCCAGTGCACCACGTTGGTGTGTGATTAGGACTGTGCAGTACTGGAGTTAAAAAGGGTAAATGGGGGGTACAGATGGTTGGGGGTGATAGAGTTAAAAAGCTTTACAGGGGTGTGCGAAAGGCAGAATACTAGATGACATTCTTCATACACAAAACATAACTTAAGGATGGAATATATTATTAATAGGTACTGTTTGCGCGGGGGCAATAGCGCGGGGGGTTTTGAACATGCAGACTAGTAAGGTATTGTCAGAGACTGCCTTAGTAAAAATGAGCAGCTCTCAGCACACCCAAATTTGGACCCACCTGGAGACTTTTTATAGTGAAATTTTTATTCACTCTGAAGCCAGATATCTTTAGAAACTGCCTGAACCAACCCTAAATGATAAACCTAGCAAGAGAATATGAGGGAAATATGTCCTGTTTAGTCTTCTTAAAGAAATTAGGTAGCATAGCCTTCCTTTCTGTCATGTCCATAAATTCATGCCATCAGGGGAGCTTGTATTTAGATCAGAAATCCAACTTCAACCCATTCCCTCAGTAATCATGGTTGCATTCCTCTCCTCTGATTTGGTTTCCTCACAATGCCTCCTCCATTAGACAGTAGATAAAGTATTAGTAGATGAAGATCAGGCAAATCATTTATCAGGTGAAAATCGGTGACAGACTGTTTGGTCAGTAACTATTGTCTCAGGGTATATCCTGGGGTGCCTAACTGAGCTTGAACTTGTTAGATAAGTGTGTTTCATGATGTTAAAAATAGTATCAAAACCCCTTTCTGTGCATGGGTAGCATAAGACAAAGGCCCAGACTCTACAGGTTTGATTTCATGGGTAACCATCTTTCATGGACACAGGCTCAGAATCTGCATCTTCACTGAACTGTTGGATAACAGTTCTGACTTTGGGAGGTCCTGGTGTAAAGGATTTCTTTAATATCGGTACTTTGCTTCTAGAATTTCTCAGGAAGAATTCGTTTACACTGTATTTTTCCTGTCTTCCAAGTGTCTTAACACTGCATTCAGAAACCATCAAGAAAACAGTGTGGACTTATATATTATTCTGTCAAGTCTGACTTTTAATTTGGATAACATGACTGTCCTACATTCATTTCACCCATTTTATTAACTTAACATAACATTGCCTGGCACATAGCCGACTCCATCATACAGTCCTCCAGCATCTCCAGAAGTAATCCCTAAGCACAGCCAAATGAAGGACCAAAAACAAACACACAAAAAAGGTAAAAACGTAATATTTATCTTATATACATGAAAATTGAAGTGATACATACAAACACTGGCTTTTCACAGAAGTTTTCTTCTGGTGCCTCAAAAAGAAAGCCAGGAACTCTGACCCTAATGCTTGTGCATTCATTGTCTTCAGAGTCAAAACAACTAGCATGACAATGTTAAAGAATGAGAGATGTAGAAAGCCTGTCACAAATACAGGCAGGGGTGGGGGATGTGGGGGACATTGGTGGTAGAAGTGTTGCTCTGGTAAAGGGGGGGATATTCTGTTTATGACTGAAACCCAACTACACACATGCTTGTAATCATGGTGATTAAATAAAGATTTATTAAAAAATAAATTCTAGTCTATGGCCATACCACTGTGAACATGCCCAATCTTGTCTGATCTCGGACGCTAGGCAGGGTTGGGTCTGGTTAGTACTTGGAATGGAGACCGCCTGGGAATACCCGGTGCTGTAGGCTAATAAAAATAAATAAATAAATAAATAAATAAATAAATTCTATGTTATAAACTGTTATATGATAAGTGTTTGTGAAAATAAATGAGCTTTAACTGTTCAACAGTGAAGTCTAAATGATGTTTTTTTCTAAAAATAAAAACTAAATTTTAGTGAAAACTCGTAAGATAACATCTTATTACATTTTAACTTGTATATTAACCATTATTTCTGGTATACACATAATTCATAACCGCATTCAATCAATAAAGCTGATCAATTCTAATTGAAATAAATCTCTCATCAATACTTAGAGTCATATGTAAACCTTAACAATGAACTAACATGCTTTTTTGACAAATCTACCATAAAATTTATATATGCGTATATACATATACCCTACTGTGGCTGTCCGCCAACAACCAGATTTTAACACTAAAACTTTGAGGAGCACCTTAATAACTTCAGCATTGATGTTCTACCAAGCCATTCTATGTCATTCATAAGTAAGATCTCTAAAATTCAGTTATATTTTCTCAAAACTAATTGAAAGTCTTTAAAGAAAACAATATTCAACCAATGGAGCCTCATAAACTTCACCTCTCAGACTTAATTGCAATTTGGTAACAAAGTTTTTAGAGAGAAAGTAAATATAAATGTATCGATTTGAAAAGTAAGAGCTGGAGAATTAACCTATGAGAACTCAACTGGAGTACAAGATTTAATATCAAAAACAGTATAATGGAGATTTGTGATGTTTTGACTTGTCATGAGATTCTTGATGGAGCTCTTATTTCTCATCAGGCAAGTTTGTATTTTGAACTGGAATGGAATAAAATTTTAAAAAGTCACAATTTTGCAGCATATAAATTTTGTGAACGCTCAAAAGAATCATGACCATAGACAACTTGTTTGATGAGTTTCCCCTTGTAAAAATATTTTTTCAAAGAAATGTACTCTGAATTGAAGCAAGAGACAGAACCTGTGAAAATATTTGGACTGAAATATTTATATATTTCATTATGAAAAAATAAAATAATTCATTTCAAAAAACTACTATGAGCTTTGAGCTCCCTCGACACGTTTAGAAAGATTATGCTCTGAATTAAAAATATTTCCAAGAAATGTCAATAGAAATTGTCTACAATTTCAAATTTTGAAAACACTGCATTATTCAAGAGCTATATAAAAGAATTAAAAATGTGAAAATATTAAATATATATCTTCATAAAATATCAGTGATACTGCAGTATTTGTGAAAAATATATCCAAGAAACTAAATGACATGTATATTTACTAAACAAATATATTTAGATTATTACATAATGTTGAGATATCAATACAAAGAAGCTTTTGTATTATAAAAAGGACTGATTGTATTATATAAACACTTTCATATATGAAAATCAGACTTTCCATAAAACGATTCTATACTACAAATTCACAAACTCAATTTTAGAATACTAAAGAAATACTTGAAATATCATGCAATTTCAATTATTTGTAGCATCTCTATCATTCTCAAAATCGTTTTAAATTATATAATAACCATAATTATGAACAACATAAAAAATAAAAGCAAAAACTTACAGGGACTGATATCCAAAAATGATCCATCTTTTCTGAAAATATACAGTTGCCAACAATAAAATAATTAAGACCTCATAACTATAAGAAATACTAAATAAACTATCATTAAATATACCCACTCTAATAAAACTCCAGACCTAGAAGTTAGCAGTGAATTTTAGTAAAAATTATGAAAGAAATAATGTCATTTTTCATATACAAATACTCCTCAAGAGCATAAAATGTGAAAAATCCTTGAAATTGTTTTCTTTTCTTTTTTTTTTTTTTTTGGTTTTTGGGTCACACCCGGCAGTGCTCAGGGGTTACTCCTGGCTCCATGCTCAGAAACTGCTCCTGGCAGGCACAGGGGACCATATGGGGCACTGGGATTCGAACCGATGACCTTTTGCATGAAAGGCAAACACCTTACCTCCATGCTATCTCCCGGGCCCCTGTTTTATTTTCTTAAAGTAGTCTAACCTCCATTTCAAAAGTTGACAAAGAAACTATAGGGAAAATTAGACAAATATAATTCATTAACGTAGAAAGTAAATCTTTACGAGATAAGCAAACCAGGGATCTGAGACCTAGCCCAGTGGCTTGGCACTTGTCTAGCAAGCTGCCTGTGGAACAATCAGGTTCGAGGCCCGCATCCCATGCACAGATGCCTAAATAAGCAAACCACTACAAAGTTCATAGTAGATCAGACCAAGTTAGCTGTCTAGAGCAATAAAATATAAATGGTTTAAATTAGGGTATCAATATACCTCATCAACTCATTAATCATTTAGAAGTGAATTAAGATATTACCTCATTAAGAAAATTTAGAAGGAAAAGAAAATACTATTTATTATTTGTAGAAAATCAATATGCCCTTATGATTTCTTATAAAGTCCTAGCTAACGTGGAATCTAAATAAATTTTGTTGATCTGGGGTGGAAAGATAGCATGGAGGGTAAGGTGTTTGCCTTTCATGCAGAAGGTCATCTTTTCAAATCCTGGAGTCCCATATGGTCCCCCAAGCCTGCCAGGAGCGATTTCTGAGCATAGAGTCAGGAGTAATCCCTGAGCGATGCCGGGTGTGATCCAATATCCGAAAAAAGAAAAAAAATTTTGTTGATCTGACAAGGGTTCTATACAAAAATCACCAATAGACATATTTGGTCAAAGTTTAGATAAGCCTATGTTTCCAGTTATTACTGCTTCTATTCAAAGTTAAAAAGGGACTACAAATATAAGTGGAATAAGGAAAAAAGAGTTATAAAATAAAAATAGGAGAAATTATTATTTACATATGATACAATCCTATAGGAATTTCAAAATATTAAGTGATATTCTATGCTTCTGGGTAGAGAGCAATATATGAAAAATATCAATCCCAGTGTTGTGTGCAGTTGCAACAAACTAAAGTAGAAACTGAAATTTTTTAATTGCTTTTTTGGTGCCATACTTAGTTGTGCTCAGGTCTTACTCCTGGCACTGCACTTAGGGGTCACTCTGGAATGATCAACTAACCTACCTGCTGTGATATATCTCCAGGCACTAGGACATTGAATAACTTTAAGGATTTAATTTTTAGAAATAAATAAACAACTGTCTAGGAATAGATTTGAAATAAGTCTTTAAACACACTAAACAGAAACTTACAGATGGCATAGCTTAGAAATAAAAGAGTCTAAATAAATAGATGAGTACATCATGCTGAAGAAATGGAAGAATAAAGCACAAAAGTCAGTTCTCCCAAATTAACCTTAATGATTTAAAGCAATTATCCTTAAAAATATTAATTTTAAGGGGCCGGAAGGGTGGCACAAGTGTAGGGCATTTTCCTTGCATGAACTGACCTATGATGGACCACGGTTCAATCCCCTGGTGTCCCATGTGGTCCCCCAAACCAGGAATGATTTCTGAGTGCATAGTCAGGAGTAAGCTCTGAGTGTCACCAGGTGAGACCCAAAAAAATCAAAATAAAAAATGTAGTGAAGTTTGAAAAGCTAACTCTAAAATTTATATCAAAAGGTTGAGAAAACCAAAGGATAATCAGGGAGGAAGACATGTGAGGTACGAAGGGAAGAGAGGCAGAGGGAGGACGGTTTGCTGAAGGGAATTCCCCTGATTTTATGTTAACATGTACCTAAAATATTATTGTCAACAATATGTAAGCCACTATGTTTAAAATAAAAATTGTTATTATAAAAAAAAATAAAAAAAAAATGTTCAGGTAAGTGAAATTGAACTGTCAACTATTGGATATCAAGACATAAAGTGGCGGGAATTAATATGATATATTATTGACTCAAATTTGGGAAAATTTATGGAGTCAGGAATTATATGTCTAGAAATGTGAACCCAGATTTAATGCAAAGGTGTAAATTTAGGCAGCCACATGAACTAAAGCAAGAAAATACTCATTTTTTCAGTAATTATTTAGGAACAACAGCACAGATATAAGATAATATGTATAAGTCATACCCTAGCCCATATTATAGGCAAATATTTCAGGCTGGTTGTAGATTTATATGTGAATGGCAAAGCAATAAACATGTAAAATGTAATATAGGAGAGTGTGAGCTTTAGCTAAGAAGAGGTGAGATTTCTTTACCCAAACATTCTTCAGCCTTGAAGAATGATGATGTGAACATATGAAAATTATATTTCTCCAAAGAGACCCATAATGTGTGCTACAGGCAAAGCCTGGGCAGAGGCTATTTTTTGTCCTTTAAACTAATAAAGGACTCATCTGCAGAATGGAGTGAGAAGCTCTACAAATCTATGGGTGCCGCAAACCCCAAAATGCTTACTTAGAGAGCTATTTACAGAGTAAGAAGGCATGGAACAAGCAAGATCTGCTAGGCATTGTAGGAAATGCAATTTTAAAGCCCACAGACACAGTCACATCACATACCTGCAAATGGTGAAGGAAAACACCTCAGAATAACCACTGCTGAAAAGGGTGGTAGGATCCTATCATTGCTAGGATTGGGGGAGTGAGCTTTAGAACTCTTCTGGGATATGTGGAGGCTACCAAACCGGCACAAGTCACTCTGTAGAGGCAAGCACATGGGTATGAGGACTGGCACAGCCTTAATACCAGGCCAAAGCTTGCTCATCCCAGGCAAGGGGTTTCATCACCACCAGCAGATAGGCAACCACTACATGTCTAAGCTCAGGGAGTGCCATAAGAACAGTGGTGAATGAAAGAAATCAGGGATAAAGGGTCTTCCCATGTCACTGTTCTAGTGATGTAACATGTACTCATGTCCTAAAACTCCTTGTCCCTTAAATAACTATAAAAAATAAAAACCATTCATCAGTAGAGAAATAATGCTTTCCTTCTCTCTGGCCTGGTTCCCTCATAGGCACTACCCACATTGGTTCATGGGCTCAGAGGAAGATCATGGAGTCCTGCTGTCTAGCCACAGTCATGGCTCTATCTAGAGTCTAGTTCCAGTGGCCTATTAGGGTGAGTAGTTTTGATCTGCTCTGTGTCTCTCAAACTCCATCAAGAGAGGCTGATAAAATTACCTGACATGAAGGCCTCCAACAAACTGCAGCAAGAATTTGATCTATATTGGAAGCTGACTGTGGCCTAAAGGTTGTGTCTGAGTTGTACTCTCTGAATTGAATGCACAATAAATGTATGGTGAACAGCTCCCGTAGCCATGTTAGAGAAACATGATGAGACAGCTGTTTTGACTCTAGAATTTCCTCAGGTGGGATGGTTTTGAGTTCAAGTCTCATTGTCACAGGGTTGACTGTCCCTTCCTGGGCTGCAAATTGACATCTTATAACCTTGTCCTTCTACTTCAGAAAATGACCCATCTCCTATTTTTTTCAGGGCCAGGAAAACCCTTAGATTCTGTTTCTATTGTGGACTAGTTTTTGGTGGTCTGGTTGCTAGAGAACTTCTTTGAGTTCCCTAGAGGATAGTAGATGCATGGGTGGCAAAATATGAAAAAAAAAAATGAGGCCACCCAATGTATGTGGAGAAACATCGTGTTCTCAAATTTAAAGTCTGGGACAGGTATATCTGAGGAAATTTGTCAGTCACAAGATACTTTCCAGTTCACCAAAACATTGACAGTAGCCTTGTTTTATATACATAACAATTCACTTGGCTAGGAGGGTAAGCAGTAAGAGCCCTGAGTTCCTAAAGAGAGGGTTAATTTTAACATTTCAAAGCTGTTCCTGGCAGGCCAACCTCAGATGTAAACCAAGGGATAAGTGAGAAGGAGAATAAGGGGAGAGGTTTTATTGTTTAAAGGTCAAAATGAATGAGGCTAGCTATATCTAAAGAAATGTAGATTTTATACCTGGTAAAGTTTAGACAGCACAAATCTGCATCCTGGCAAAACTCTTTTTGATTCCAGAAGCAGAAACTTCAAGGACAATTTGAAGACAGAGAGAAAAATAAATATTGTTTATGAGTGTTTTAAATTTTGGTGCTGAAATTATCTTGGTAAAGGGAATTTAAGCAAGGCTATATTTGCTTGTAATATACACAGCAAAGGGAGAATTATAGGCCAAAAAGATGTGAAGGAAATATAATGTCAGCACCTTAACACAAACCTCAAAAATATTTCTAAAAGAATAAAACAGTGATCTGTGCAGGGGAGAAACATCCCAGGGGGCCTGCTGGCAAAATATTTCTTGAGAATATTCAGGACACTGATCTATGCAGGGGGGAAACATTTCAGTAGATCTTCTGGTGAAATATTCCTTGGGAAATACTAAATTTTTTCTTTTCGTGATGAGATATGTTTCCCCATTTTATCTTTTATTGATTGACTAATCTGTATCTATCTGATCAGTTCCAGCCAGTGGCTCTTAACCCCTTACCCAGGCAGACAGTAATGACAGGATGCTCCCAAACTGGACTCTGACAGAATGCTCTACTGTTCCCCTCAGGATAAGGGAAGCTCCACTTACCCATCCTGATTCACATTGCTCACTCCCTCCATTTTCTGGCCTGTGGACACTTGGACTTAAATGAACCTCTCAGCACAGCTCATCACTTGAATAATGAGGTTCTAAAATCGTCACACTTCCACCCGTGAGTCAAATTCTAAGAAACTGAGACCAAGAGCATAAACCCACACCATGTGGTGTACTTTTCGGTTTTACTGGGAACAGTAAGTGCAGCCTTTTGCTTCTCCAGAGGGGAGGCCTCTTGATGGAAGAAGATGTCCAGGAAGGGCTCAGCACTGTACAGGAGGTGGGTGAAGAGCATGCTAGCCTCTAATGATCTTTCACAGACATGGCAGGAGCTGCAGGTATGGCCTGGCCTTTCCTAGCTCCAGAGAGTTCTCAGCATGTGGGTCTTGGGGGGTTTGAGTTCCAGGATTGTCTCTGCATAAAGGAACAAATTATCCTTTGCACCCAATGTGCACCATTCAGTTCTTAGGTAAAATCAGGTTCAGGTGGTCTGATCAACATCTCCGCAGAGGCCTAAGCCACTGGATCTATACCTGGTTTGACATTTCCTTCAAGCTCAAACCCAAAGCTACCAAATTATGTCAGACTCTCCCAAATGTAGATTGACACAACTAACAGCTATGAGTTGATTGTTCATCTTACAAGCCTTTGTTTTTATAAAGCATCCACCCCATCCAAGGATTTCCTTCTGAAACTGGAGAGTTCTCTTGTGCATTTAAAATATGACTCAAAACTTTATTTTAAAAATACATTAGAGACTCACCCAAGTGAAATACTAGGTCAGGTCTGGTTGGGTTTGGAGCATGTTGAACACTCTGGTTTGTTCTATTTCAGTTTCTGAAGAAGAATGCATTGTGTCAGTCATCAACAGACTGAGTCACAGCAGCCTCTTGAAGAGAGAGGTTGAGAGTCAACTGTGGTTTGTACCCAGTGCCATAGAAAAGAATAACTCGGGTTTTAATTTCTTGCAGTCTTGAACCTATTAGTGGAATCTTCCTCTTTAGCTCATTGCTTAATTTTGGAAAAGAAAAAAATTACTTCATTTACCTACTGTGTTCAAAAAATGAAATTTAAATGAAATTCTGTAAAGTGAATAAATCTAAAACACAAACAGATCATCCTGCCTTTTCTAAAAGTAGAAACTTAACTCCCAAACAGCACCTTTATCATATTTGGAGGTCAATATAAATTCTAGTGCTGATGTTTTTAATTACAACGAACAACTAATGGGTTAGTGACTCTTATCCACAATTCCTCTCTTTCATTTCTTCCGGTTTTGGATAGTTTTCTCCTATCATGTTTCCCCTCATATAATATTTACTGAGTGTTTTAAATATTTTTTGACTGACTTATCACCAGCTTACAATGTTACAAAATTTCAGGGCTCAGTTTTATAGTACTTTTATAGTCAGCACCTCTCTCTCCAACCATGGAAGAGCACCCTGCCCACTTCTTCCACCTCTTGTTCTCTTAACTACCACAGTTTTTTTTTATAAACCTAGGAGTTAGTTGTGTTGGTTTCATACAGTTCATTTTCTTTAGTTATTCATATTCCATATAATTTTCTGTCATTTCCCAACTTGTTTCACTTAGCATAATCTCTCCTCAACATCTATCCATTTTTGTTCCCAAAGTCAGAATTCCATTTTTAGTGGCAGAATATTAATAGCATTTTATTGAGTGTTTATACTACAGCTTCTTTTGGGTATAAGTGGATATAGGTTTCCAGGGCATTGTTCAAGAGGTCCCAAATTGACTCTGTGATTCTCAAAAGTATCTGACAATGCTTAGGGAATCATGTGGTGATGGGAATAAAAGCAAGGGTGTGGGACTCATGCCAGGTGTATGCCTAAAATAACCCCTGTGCTCTCTCCAACCCATATATCACAGTTTCTTTATCCCTCTACCTACTGAGTGCCTCTGTGTTGTGCCCATATCACATCTGGCTGTTGTGAGCACGTTGTTATGAACTCTAAGTGCAAATATCCTTTTGAATCCATGTTTTACATTCTTCAGATAACTATGTAGAGGTAGTGTCACTGGATAATATGGATTTTCCATTTCTAGTGGTTTAAAGAATATCACACTGTTCTCTAAAGAGGCTGCACAGACTTTAGTTTCCACCAACAGGTCCAGGGATTCTTTCTCACCATAACCTCAGCAGCGCAATTGTTTCCAATCCTATCAGCATAAACCAGACTTATAGGACTGAGTGACATCTCCTTCTGCTTTATTTCTCTTTAAGTGTCAATTAGACTTACAGCTAATTAGTCAGTTATGTCTTATTTCCAATAGCATGTTCAGATGAGCTGTGCCAACCAACCACTTTCTATTTTGTATTATGTTGTTTGAAATAGACCCTTTTATTTCCTACTGACCATTATCCCAAGATTGGCATTGCATATTCTCTTTTTAAAATCACCTCTGAGATACTCTGATGAACATCGTCAACATTGAATAATCTGGAAGTCTTATAAGAGACCATCTGCTTCTAACTTGGTTTCTGGAGAGCAGAACTCTGTATTGATTAGGAGTGACAACCAAATTATGTAGCAGGAGGAGGCAGGGGATATTCTATGTAACAGTAGATATGAATTGGCTCAGAAACCCTGTCCAAACTCTGCTGGTTTCTCCCTTGGCCTAAAGACAATGACTTCACCAGACCACAGCCTCACTATCATTATCACAGGATGGCTATACTACCCATTGACTAAATGTCAGTTCTATGGAGACCATACAGTGAAGACCCCAATTCACAGTACATTCTTGACCATTCTGACTTGTGGCATTGTTACCATCTCCAGACCCTAAGATGTGAAAGACGACTGGCAGGTAGAAGATTGGAGAAGATAAGGATAGCAGCTAAAGAAAGGCAGACTCTAGTGGTACCCTCACCTTTAAGGTGACCTACTCTCCCTCCCCAGATACAGGACTAAGGAATGCTCCAGGGCTAGAGCAGAGATTTCCCCCCCCCCTTTTTTTTGGGTCCCACCCGGCAGTGCTCAGGGGTTACTCCTGGCTCCACACTCAGAAATTGCTCCTGGCAGGCACGGGGGACCATATGGGGCACCGGGATTCAAACCGATTACCTTTTGCATGAAAGGCAAATGTCATACCTCCATGCTATCTCCCGGGCCCCCAGAGATTCCCTTTAAAAGTGGTGGGGACAAAGCGTTGCTGCTGATACTTTTTTGAGACAGACTCACCAAAGTACCATTGACATGACAGGCAGCTCAAAATGTTTATGTCCATCCCCTTTATTCACAGTGCAGTGCAGGTTTTTGTACTCAAAGCTATGATTCATTGAATGTACATTCAACTCTGTGAATGTACATTCAACTCTGTGAATGTACATTCAACTTTGTGTACTCAAAGCTATGATTCATTGAATGTACATTCAACTCAGTGAAGAAAAGGACCGTTAACCAAGGTGGAAAGCAGCATGCAGGGATGTCCGGAGCCATTGCTGCTTACCTCGGAAGATACTGAGATTCCTATAGAGAGAAAAAGGACTAGGCTTCAACACCAGTGGTTTTGCTGCAAAATGAAATCACGCTGGCACAAATCTTTCTCTTGCAAGTATTCACCAGGGCAAAGTGTGACCAGTCTTGGAAACTCTCACTATTATTGTCATAGTAGTTGTTGGTGCAGTTATTTCTCTAACTGTGCCCATGATTCTTTGTGGTAAGCTTTAGATCATGAGATGGTCTTTTGGCCCTCATCTCTATTTTCTCTGGGTTTTATTTTTATTTTATTTATTTTTATTTTTTTAATTTTACTGTCTTTTATTTTTCTTAAATCCCACAGATGAGTGAGACTAGTCTATGTCTTTCTCCCTCTGACACATTTTACTCAGCATAATAGTCTCCATGGCCATCCATGTATAAGCAAATTTCATGATTTATTTTTTTGGGACAGCTGTGTAGTATTCCATTGTATAGATGTACCACAGTTTCCTTAGCCAATCATCTGTTGTAGGGCATCGAGTTGTTTCCAGATTCTGGCTTTTGCAATGAACATAGGAGTGCAGAGGGCATTTTGTAATGCGCTTTTGTGTTCCTAGGGTATATCCCTAATAGTGGTATTGCTAAATCAAATATCCTCCTAAGGTGGGAACTCCATATCAAAAATCAAAATCTCAAAAGTTTAAATATATACAATTATTCTCAAAACAATCAGCCTTTTCCATATCTTAAACATATCACAGATTTTCCCTAGACTTATATGATCATAAACATTAGAGCTTTTCTGCAGATACACTTATAATTTAAAATTCTTAGCATTATTTTACTAAGCACTGTTAATAAGTCTAGAACATCCTAGGTCCTTTTCATAAACTTCAGTATAAAAATCACAAGAACATTTCTGCAGATAATACAGTTTGAAATTAGGCTTCTACATAAGATACACAATAAAACAATATAGCAATTGGGAAAAATTCACTAGGATAACTGAGAACCTTCAAAACTTTAATATCCATTTCCTCAGAATTGTGCAAACTAATATAAGCACTAAAGTTAGATACAAAATTTTCTGTTTGCAGTGGGGCTTAGAACAAAAGAGTAAGATCCATGCAGATAAAACACATTTTACACTTGATCTTAGCCAAAAGGCTGAGAAGTGATAGATAAAACACATTTTATCCAGCAAGACAATGACAGATACAAATAGGGTCAAGAAATTTAACCTGACCAAAGTTAAGATGCAAAACTGAGGTCTTCTCGGGTTCTCGGGTCCTTGGCCCTGTATGAACCACCAGTTAGTGTATTAATATAAAATATATGATCCTAGGTTGGTGTGAGGCCTTTTTCTGCACGGTGCCTTTACCCCTTCCACCAGCGGGTCTGAAGGTGCAAGATAATGGAGTAGAAATTCACAGGTGGGCAGATAAAGTTTCAGGAGTCAGCCAGCTTTTTTTCATGGTCCTATCCACCATGTGCATTTTCTCACATGACTTCTATGCTCAGTTTATTCCAAACAGTTACTTCCACCCTGCTCCTCCTCTTGCTCTCTCCCTCTTTCTCCCCCTGAACCAAACTCTACTATTCTTTTTTCAAACTGCAGGCACCTCCCAGGTATGAATCTGACCATTTAAATGAGATAAACAAGAAGTTGAGGGAAATGGATACCACATAAATGGCCTTGACTATATTGAAAAAAGTTACTTGCATTGAAAGTTTTTATCATAAATGAGTGTTAAAATTTATCAAATGCTTTGTTTGCATCTATTGATATGATCATATGGTTTCTATTTTTCCTTTCATTGATATGGTATATTACATTGGTGAAGTTGCATATATTAAACCATCCTTGCATCTCTAGAATGAATCCTACTTGGTTATGGTGTATGACCTTCTTGATGAGGCATTGGATCCTATTTGGTAGGATTTTTTTTTTTTTTTTTGGTTTTTGGGTCACACCCGGCAGTGCTCAGAGACTACTCCTGGCTCTATGCTCAGAAATCACCCCCCGGCAGGCTCAGAAGACCCTATGGGATGCCGGGATTCGGGATTCGAACCACCATCCTGCAAGCAAGGCAAACGCCTTATTTCCATGCTATCTCTCCGGCCCCAGTAGGATTTTTTTTATTTGAGGATCTTTGCATCAGGGATATTGATCAATATTTCTCTCTTTTTTGTGATAACTCTGTCTTCTTTTGGTATGAGTGTGATGTTAGCTTCATAAAAACTTAGTTGGGAGAGTTTCTGTTTCTTCAACTTCCTGGAAGAACCTGAAAATTATTGGTAGTAGGTCCTCTTGAAAGATTTGAAAAAATTCATTAGTGAATCCATCTGGACCTGGGATTTTGTTTTTGGATAGACTTTTGATTAGCATTTTAATTTCCTCAATAGTGATGTGTCTGTTAAGATTTGTCAGATCATCTTGTTTCAACCCTGGGAGATTATAAGAGTCCAAAAAGTTATGCATTCCTTCTATGTTCTCTTGTTTTATGACATAGAGTTTTTCAAAGTAATCTTTGATTACACTTTGAATTTATGTAGTAGCAGTGGTAATCTCCCCCTTTTCACTTCTAATTTAATTATTGAGTTTGTCTCTCTCTGTGAGTTTGATAGTGACTTATTAATCTTGTTTATTTTTTTTTCAAAGAACCAATTCTTGCTTTCACTGATCTTTCAGATTGTTTTTTTTTTTTGAATTTCCTATTTGTTGATTTCTGCTCTAAGCTTTATTGTTTCCTTTTGTCTGCCTATTTTTTGGTTCATTTTGCTGATTACTTTGCCAATTTGTAAGCTGTGTGACTGGTATTTATGTATGCCCCTTCTTCCTCCCTGATGAGTGCTTGCAAAGTTATAACTTTTACTCTTAGTAATACTTTAGCTGTGTACCACAAATTCTGATAATTCATCTTTTCATTCTGTTTCCAGGAATCTTTTTATTTCCTCTTTTATTTCATCTCTGACCCACTTGTTGCAATAGTAAGCTGTTTAATCTCCAGGTGTTAAAGTGTTTTCTCTGTGTCTGTTTGCATTTCACTCTAACTTCAGCGTGTGATGATCTGAGAAGATAGTTTGTACAATTTATATGTTCTTGATTTTATGGAGGTATGTTTTGGGGGCCAGCAAGTGTTCTACCTTTGAGAATGACCTATGTGCATTGGAGAAGAATGGGCAACCAGTTTTCTATATATCCATTTCTCCTTTTAGAGATAGTATATTCTTGTGCACTTTTAGTCTAGATGACCTATCAAGGGGTGACTGTGTGGTGTTGAAGTTTTCCACTATTATTTTGCTGATTCCTTCCTTCAAATTTGTCAACAGTTTTTTAAATATTTTGCAGGTCCTTCATTGGGTATGTATATGTTCAGGAGTGTGATTTCTTCCTGTTATATATATCCCTTGATTATTAAGAAATACTCATCTTTATTCCTTATAACTTTTTAAGTTTAAAGTCTGTGTCATCCAACTGGAGCCTTTGCCTGTTTGTATGTTTTGAGCCACACCAGTGACTCTCAGAGGTTACTCCTGGCTCTGTTCTCAGAAATTGCTCCTGGCTCAGGGGAACCATCTGGGATGTTGATGATCAAACCTAGGATCATCCTGGGTTAGCTGCATGCAAAGCAAATGCCCTACTGCTGTGCTATCACTCCAGCCCCCAACTGGAGTCTTTTTAAAGTCATTGTTTGCTTGTATGATTGTCCTACAATCATATTCTTCTTTTCTTTTTTGTGTTTGAGTCACACCTGGTAGCTCTTAGGAGTTACTCCTGGCTCTCTGCACTAAGAAATTGATCCTGGCAGACACGGGGCACCATATGGGATGGCAGAATTCAAACCACCATCCATCCTGGATCAGCTGCTTGCTATCTCTCTGACCCCCATCTTTTGGTTTTGAGTCTACATTTGTTCTGACTATTCAGATGTGTTGTAGGCAGCAAAACATTGGATTCAGCTTTTTGATTCAATTTGCCACTCTCTTAACTGGTGCATTTAGTCTATTGACATTGAGAGAGAAAATTGTTCTGGGATTTAGTATCATTTTTTTGTAGGAGTTTGGTGTATTGGTTGGTTGGTTTATCTTATCCTTTTTTTTTTGGTTTTTTTTTTGGGGGGGGGGGGTCACACCCGGCAGTGCTCAGGGGTTATTCCTGGCTCCATGCTCAGAAATTGCTCCTGGCAGGCACGGGGGACCATACGGGGCACCAGGATTCGAACCGATGACCTTACCTCCATGCTATCTCCCGGGCCCCAGGTTTATTTTATCTTAAAGTAGACTTTTCAGTCCATCTTTTATGGCTGGTTTTGAGTCTGTAAAGTTTCTGAGCTTTATATGGATATAAAGCTTTGTACTCATCTTTCAAATCTGAATGTAAGTCTGACTGGGTGAAGTACTCTTGGTGATGCATTCCTTTTTTAGTCTGGCTGTTTTCTGTATTCTATCCCTATCTGTGGGGTTCATCTTTGTGACTAGCATGTGTCTTGGGGTGCTTATCTTTCAGTCTCTTTTGACTGTACTTTTCAGGCATGCAGGATTTGGTTGCATGCATTCTTTAGCTCTGGGGCTTTATCTGCAATTATGTCCTTGACCATTGATTCTTCCTGAGAATTTTCTTCCTGGATCTCTAGGACTCCAATGATTCTTATGTTGTTTCTGTTAAGTTTATCAAAGACTTCTATTTTCATATGTTTACATTCTTTAAGGGCTTTTTCCATTGTCTTATCATTTGTTTTAAGGCTCTTTTCCTACCTCTTCTGTTGTATGGAGTATTTATGCATCTCATCTTCCACTTCACTGATACTGTTTTCAGCTGTTGCTATTCTGATGAAGAGGCTTTTTTTTGTTTTGTTTTGTTTTTGTTTTTTAGACCACACCCATTTGATGCTCAAGGGTTACTCCTTGCTAGTGCTCAGAAATTGCCCCTGGGTTGGAGGGACCATATGGGACTCCGGGGAATTAAACCGTGGTCCTTCCTTGGCTTATAAGGCAGACACCTTACCTCTAGCACCACCTCACCGGCCCCTGAAGAGGCTTTTTATTAAGGTTTTTATTTTGCCTACCAAATCTTTCAGTACTGTTATTTCAGCTTGGATTTTTCTAATTTCTACTTTCATATCCTCTTAATTCTTATTTGTGGCTCATTCAGTTTCTCCATACTTTCTTTGAGTTTTATGAACATCCTCCATATTTCTTTCAAGTCTTTATTTGAGAGCCTAAATAGATGGTTGGTACTTTTAGGGTCATCAGAGCTACCATCTTCATTATCTAAGCATGGAGGTCTATGTAGTTTCCCCTAGTCATGTTTGCAGTGTGGTGTTTTCTACATGCTGTACTGGAGTTAACTGACTAGGAGGTGAGTGTAACTATAGAATAGAGTGGAGTGGCCACACACTTCTCTGGCTCTGTCTTTGGGGCCTGTTCTCTCACCTGGAGATGCATTTCTGCACCATGTCCTGATTTTAAAAATCTTTTTGTTAATTTGTTCCTTGTTTAGGAGCTGTGATAGCCTGTTGTGTTATACTATTGTTTTAGGATGACAATATTTCTGTGTTATACCTGCTCCGGCTGGAATGCCAGCCCCTGTCTAGCCATACCCCATGTGCAGCCTCCATACTCAGTTCTTCCAATACATTTCAGAATTTGTTTCTTTTGGGGGTGGTCTGTTCCCTTGTTCTATTTCTTTATATGCTGCACATCTGAATGAGACCATCTGGCATTGATCTTCTTCTGACTCACTTCACTCAGCATGATATCCTCTGGTGCCATCCAAGTTAAAGTAAAATACAAGCTTCCATCTTCTCTCAAAGATGAGTAGTATTTTGGATGGGTACAGACCACAGTTTCCATATACACTCATGTCTTCTTGTGGTGCTTTAGTTCTTTCCAGAACTTGGCTATTAGAATTAAACTTGTAGTCAGCATAGACTACAAGTAGTTATACATTAAATTAATAAATATTAATAAATATTGGAGTAGAGAGATATCCAGAAATAGGATTGCTCGGTCATTTGGAAGGTAAATTTGGAGTTTTTTGAGTTATCTCCATGGTGATTTTCATAAAGATCAAGTCCCATATGCAGTGGCTCAATCTGATGTGTAGTGGCTGTGTCCTACCTTCCCTCCAGTGCCCTACAGTAATGCACTTCAGAGCAGGTCTTCCTACACCCAAGGTAGCACTTTTTTCCTCTGTGCTTTTGACCCTGTAGCCTATTGCTCTGGGGTACTCTTCTACCCTCCATCTCCCCCTTGTCATGTTTTCTATTGAAAAATCCACATGATCCCTGGTGTGGCCTTGGTTGAGCTGAATCTCTAGAATGCCTAGAGATCATTGGTTGGCCCCTTCTGCCCAGTTTAACCAATGTCCACGTGCTTCCTTCATGTCAACCGGGCACTGGGCAGTTCCAATCATTCAAGTAGGGTGGCTACAGGCTGGTCAGATTTCATACAGAAGTCTTGTGCAGTTGGAAATGTAAAAGTGTTTGCAAGAAGGGGCCAAGAATTTCCCAAGAAAGTCTCTTCACTCTTACAAGCAGTATGAGACATGAAAGAGGAAGAAAAAGAAATGTGAGACTCATTTCATTTCCTAGTCTAGCCCAAGAAGATGTTGGCTATATATGTGGAAGTGCTTCTTCTTTAAAACTGCACTGGGAAGGGTCTGGAGAGATAGCACAGCGGTAGGGTGCTTGCCTTAGACGCAGAAGGATGGTGGTTCAAATCCCTGCATCCCATATGGTTACCCGAGCCTTCCAGGAGTGATTTCTGAATGTAGAGCCAGGAGTAATCCCTGAGCACTGCCAGGTGTGACCCCCCCCCCAAAAAAAAAAACAAAAGAGAAAGAAAGAAAAAACAAACTGCACTGGGGATAAGAAACCTTCTCCCTCTCAGTCTAGATCAGGAAAGCTGATGAAAGAAATCAATATTTAATCACTTTATTTCAGTCATTTCTTTGACTATTAGGTTACTTAGAGTATTACTTTTAAGTTTCCAGGTGTTTAAGAGGAAGGTGGACAGTATTTTTAACAGTTCAATGCTGAGATGGGTTTTGTTTTGCAGATCCAAGCAGGGAAATATGCGGTGGTCACTCATCTTTCTTCCTGTCCCTGGATGAAACATGCTGTCCTGATCCTTTTCTCCCCAAATGACTTCCAGAAGACAGAGCTGTTTCTGGCACTATTCTGTGCTCAGACCTCTGTGATTCATTCTGGGCCCAAGACTCACTTCATTGACGATGAAGACTATCCCTAATTTGTGGATCACTTTACCACTCACTCCCCGGTCTTCACACCAGCCCTCCAGAGATCACAGCTGTGTCACTGGGCCCATTATTTTGGCACAAGTGAGATCATGAGGCCAAGTCAGGTCGAGTTCAGACCAGGTCTCTGCCTCCATGTGGAAGTCCCTTCCCTGCCCCAAGCACGTCACTGCCGGATCCCTTTCCTTCACCTTTGCTCTGGGAACCTCTCAGGTTTCCTGTCAGTCACACCCCCAGCACCAACAACCACATCCCTTCCAGCTCTGCCCTTCATAGGTCATGACCTCGGAGTGTCTCTGGCCTCTTACATAATGGCATGTGCTCTTCCCGGGTAACCAAGTAAAATATAACAAATACAAGGATGAGCCGAGTGGGAAAACACAAATCTGTGTTGGCCCGTGAACTCACCAATTCCCCAGAACAATGGCTCACAGAAATTAGGGCTGGAGAAGTAAGGCCTGTGAGGTCACCTCCTCCGCCCCATGCCCAAGCAGGTTCAAACCCAGAATACGTGCAGCCCAGCTGCTCTGAATCTCTCTACAGGCATCTGCTCCTTGAGTTTGCGCAGGCTGCAGTCCAGTGAACTCCTCAGGGCTGTGTTGCTTGTGAATGAAGCTAAGCCCCACTGGTTTGGCTTCACTTCCACCCAGGATGACCTGTGATGAGGAGAAGAGGCCTAGACAGCAGGAGGCCTGAGTCCTTCTTCCTGCCCAACGTGTCACAAGGAATGTGGCAGAGCCACAAAGCCAAGGAGTACAGGCCCTGTCCACTGCTTCCATTAGACCCTCTCAGGCTGCAATGTGTCAAGGGTTCCTGGAAACAACTTTCTCTGCATGACATGCACCTTCTTCCTTCAAGGCAACTTCCTATAACATCTCCACTCAGCATCAGAAAGTAAGCAAGCTGTAGGGGAAGCATGACAGTGACTAAGACCCAAGGCCAGGAGTAGTTATATGAGCACAATTGCCAAAAACAGGGAAGAAAACTCCTTTTCTCAGAACCCATCAGGGGCCACCACACCCCCCAACATATCTCAGTCTTCAAAGAGGTGGACTAGAGCTCCAACATTTACATCTCCTGGGAAACAAGGTTTGGGGAGGTAAGGGATTAGGGCAAAAAGTAGGGGCCTAGGGCCCAGAGAGATAGCATGGAGGTAAGGCATTTGCCCTGCAAGCAGAAGGACGGTGGTTCGAATCCTGGCATCCATATGGTCCCCAGAGCCTGTCAGGAGCAATTTCTGAGCATAGAGCCAGGAGTAACCCCTGGGTGCTGCCATGTGTGACTTCCCCCCCAAAAACAAACAAAAACAAAATAGGAGCCCTTGTGATCCAGGACAGCATCACTATTCAAGACTGCTCCACTTCTTTCCCATACAGCAGAGAGACTCTTTTTGCTCTTATATCAAGGAACGTGCCCTGATTCTGGCTCTCTGTCCCCCATCTCTGGCCACCACCTAGAACTTTTTCCTCACATATATTCATATTACCCAAACCACAGTGGCTCAGAGACAAAAGGACTGAGGTCCCTTGGTCCTCAAAGACCATCCTTTGAAATAATTTGTTTCCCAGCAATTTCTGGAGAGAGACAGCAAACTCAATCCATGCAGGAGCTGGATGGCCAGACCACTGAAGAACAAGATCACTGGGTCGAATCTACAAGGGGAACTGCCCTCAGTTCTCTGTTTTGGAAGTGTCACTGATGGTCAAAGAAGAGCAATATATATATATATATATAT